>JAEIGQ010000407.1:0-101250 GCA_018904275.1 Lordiphosa clarofinis
TTAACAATGATTTAGTGTGAGCTCGTGCAGGGCTCTAATTTTCTAGCCAAACGATAGGTAATAAGAAGGAGACACTTGACATAAACAAAAAATATATTTTTTTTTTTGGCCAAATTCTACTGGCCCACAACCCCAGCGGCTCAGAGCCCCCATTCTCCCCTACGGAACAACGGAATAAGTAGTAATTTAAGTACACTCAAAAAAAATCAATCCATATGGGATTGCACTACCCCAAGCGGTAGTGAAAACAACGTAATCCCGGATATGCTTGACCCGATCTGAAAATAGAATTGAGTTCATCCGAATTTTTATACCCTGTACCCATTGAAAATGGGTAAAAGGGGATCATGAAGTTGTGCAAATGTATGTAACAGGAGCGAAGATTTCCGACCCTATAAAGTATATATATTCTTGATCAGCATCAACAGCCGAGTCGATTTAGCCATGTCCGTCTGTCCGTCTGTCCGTCCGTCCGTCCGTCCCTCCGTCTGTCCGTCCGTCCGTCTGTATGAACGCGTCGATCTCCGAGACTATAAGAGATAGAGATACAAATTTTTGCATGTACATAGGTGTTTGCCGTACGCAGATCAAGTTTGTTTCAGATTTGCAAAATTTTCCCCCCTTCCCCCTTAAACCGCAAAAAACTGTCAGAGCCACAATTTTAAAGTTACAACATCGTTACTTAATACATATTATGTTAGGCCCTTAATGTATCTATTCTGAAAATCAGATCTGAGCAAAATCACCGAAGTTATTCACGAAACAAATTTTGCGCCCACCCCCACCACACGCCTTACTTATTGCGCTCTGTTTGAGGCTTGCGCGTAAGTGTATGTGTGTGTGTGAGAGCGCGTAATTATTTACGTTTCTGTGTATGTGTGCGTGAGTGTTTGTTAATTGTACAGGGTATTTTGAAGTCGAGATAACTCGACTGCAACGGTCTTACTTGTTTAATTCTTAGAAGGATTATATATATCCCGGAGTTATCCTATAAAAGATTGAATTGTGCAAAAATTCGAGCACAATTTATTTCCAAAGCCTATTCTAAATTAACTTAAGCTCAATATGTAATGTTGATTTGATCTCAGGATAGATAAGTATTCTTCCTTTCCTCCGTCATGCCACTTGTCATAGGACTTTCTTATACACTTCAAAGACCACCCACACATGTCTCGGTTAATTTAAGACTTCTGAAAAACAAAGAAATAAATATAAAAAATATTGGCTCCACTGGGACGCGAACACACGACCATTCGCACTGAACAGGAATGGGAGGGCATCTCATGGCACACCACCAGTGGCGTACGCAGGGGGGGGTTTTGGGGGTTAAACCCCCCTGGCCATCGTGGAATATATTTTTATATGCAAATTACTGTACTAAGAACGAAGCATCTAAGAAAAAATTTGTAAATTGGACCCTACTTGACCACAATTTTAAAAAAATATCATCGATGGACCGCGAATTATATAGAATTATTATACATTTAAGTCGAGGCGGTCATCCAAGGTTTCTCTGCGAAATAAGACCCTAAAAATAAAATGACATAACGCGACAACAATTTATATAGAAATAAACCACCACCTTTTTTTGATAAAATTTGTAGCGTTATTTCCTTTTTTGGGGCATTATTTCTTAAATAAAATTTCAAATTGAAACAAGACCGCAAACCCAGTATAATTTTTAATATGGATTTTTGGGTACTTTTAATTTTCTTATTTTAGCTATTTACAAAAATCGCACGATTTTTTGTATCAAATTTTCATTATGTAATTAAAAAAATTGATTCAATTTTAGCGGCGCAAGCGAAAATTTGAAAAAAAAAAAAAATAGCGCTATTTTTGTATATCAAATTTTTGAAATTGGTGTATTATTTCCCAAACTTTGGCCTTCTTCTTTTTTTGGGCTTTATTTTATCGCAGTGGGGCCTTATTTTCATACTTCAAATTGGGGTATTGTTTTATAATCATATAACACCCCAAATTTGGGGCCTTATTTAATTTTATATTTTCGGGACTTACAGTGCCGCACAACTGAATAGGTTTGAAACTTTGTATCTCCGTAACGAGTACTCCGATTTAAGCGAAATAAATTTTGTTTCATAAAGAAAACAGTCATTTGTGAAATAGTAAAGTTTCTGTTCTGTTGGTTTTGTTTTTATATCATTTTTAATATTTTTTCAAAAACATAACAAAAATCTCCATTTTTTTTTGGCTCATCTGAATAGGTGAATAGGTGTATTTCCTGCTGCCTTAATTGAGCGGTTTGTTCATTAACTCGTAAACTCGTTACCACGCGCATTTTAAAAAAAATTTTGCCTGCGGCGCTCTATCTTTTTTCAATTTTACCTCCAAACCAGAGACTAAACCCGAAATTAAATTCAGTTTGAGTCAAGGCATTTAAATTGGCCTAAGGCTTTTTTTTTACTTGTACAGGAATCGGACAAGCGAACCATTCCCGTTTTCTATAAAATATAACTGAAATCGGACGAGTTAGTCAGCGCAACCGATTCGTTGACAAATTTTCTTGAAAAATTTTATGTATACTGTATACATATGTGTTTACGGAAACCGCTTGTAAAATGTGGATTTAAATAAATTTTCGAAATATTGCTCGTTTTTGGGGCCATAATGTGGCAATTCGCCCTTCTCAGAACCTTTCTATGTGTTGTGTGTAGAATTGAGTTTTTGAAAGAAAGTCGCAGTGGACTTTTGTTAGTTCTTGTTGGTCTACCTCAGGAACACTGAAACAATTTAGAGAATTAACCTCTTTGCTCTTTGCGGAGCGTTTTGAAAAATTTTGAGACAGTAAGACGCATTTGTGCTGAACCTAAACTTTCAGAATTAATTTCGTTTAGCTTCATAAAAATGAAGACGCAGTTAGTTTCAATATTTTTAAATTTATGTTGAAGAAAAAATTGAAAAATATGGAGGATATGAAGTTCAGTTGAATTCTAGAGGTTACTGCAAAATCGTAGTACTATCAAAAAAAGAAGTATATGAAAGTAGAGCCTTTGTTTTCGCCTTTGAAATCTACCCCCCCCCCCCCCCCCACACAAAAAAATTTTCTTCGGAAAAAATCCTGCCTGAAAAAATCCTGCGTACGCCACTGCACACCACCATACCCATTGGTTGTCGCGGCGTGTCTGAAAGGCCACTTTTATTTCTTCGCTCTCGTTCTCTAATTTATGGACATGTGATCACGAAAGGGATTGTAGTAAGCACATTTGGAATGATACAAGTGCGAAAGGAATGGACCAATCCATAAAAGATTGGCTTGTGTAGAAAATCCTGGAAATTGAGATTGAATTTTCAAGCACGTGCCGGGCTTACTCAAAGATTTAAAAGATTTAAAAAATCTCGAGGTTTTTTTTTTTTTTTTTTTAAATTCGCGATGTTATGTTAACATTTTATTGCTTTAAAGATAAATTGGAAATAGATTTGGATTTAGTTTAAAAGAGAAAATTTAATGAAAAAGGTTTAAATTTTTTAAGGCTTCATGCATTGTCGGATCGAGTCATCAGTTAAAAAATATGCAAATACAATCCATATTTTTCAACAGTCTTCTTTTCGACAGTGTGGCAGCACTTTTTAAAATTAAAAAATGAAGATAACTTAAACCAATTAATGAAACATAATAAAATAAAAGAATGTATTAAGGGGGTATTCCTCATGTGCAAAAATTTTTTTTGATTTTTTTTGCATTTTTTTATAGCTTAGATATTTGAGAATATCGCCCCAAAAGGATTTTTTGAAATTCGAAATACTTCAGATGATATAGCCTTTTTAGTGGAGCAATGTCTTCACAAATACAAGTAATTTTTATATTACTTCAAACTTTAAACGCATTTATCTCGTAACCACGTTTTTCGAGCTGGCGGCCATGATATCTCCAGTTACACTGATATCGACGCAGAATTGTCACCATTCTGGTCTGAACCTCAATTATAATTTTAAAAAAATTTTACTATTTTTTTACACTAAACTACAAAAAAGGGCCAAAAATAGATTTTTCATTTTGTCAAAAAAATCACAAAATTTTTTTGGATGTTCAGACCAGAATTACATCTATTCTGATTATAACCCCATTTTCACTATTCATTTCTGACATCCTGGAGACCTTGAATCATGGCCGCCAGCACCATACCTTTTTTTTTGGACACCCTAGCGTAACTTTTGAACAGCCCGACGAGTAAACTTTTTTTTTACTTTTATCTGATTGTAAAAAAATAACAAAAAAAAAGATTTGGAAAATCTCTTTGCGTTTTCAAATAAGATTTTTTTTAAAAAAGGCCCAAAAAACAGCCTTGACATGAGGAATACCCCCTTAATTCAATAACAAACACATATTAATAAGAAGAATTTAGAAAATAGGTCTCAGTTTGCTATCCGCTCTCTGTGTCCGGTACATGTTAAACGGAGCACAGATTATTCGTTTCAAGCGGATAGGCTGTGTTCCGCATCGCTCTCTGTGTACGGGGGCCTTAAAGAACGGATCTTTGAAAAGGGTTTCTGATGTCGTTTTATTTTTGATCTTGTTTCACTTATTCAACTTGTAGACATAACCCAAAAAAAAAATTTGAATTTTTAATTGAATTAATTGGCGATCTTACTTCATTTGGATGAATTTCAACCACTAATTATTTTTGCTTTCCTCTCTGTCGCTTTGCGTTCCTGGCCAACCAATCACCCAACAAAGATGGGCTACCGCTTGGCCCCCAAAAGCGAATAAACTAAACAAGCTGACCCAAATTGACCTACAATTAGATCGCTCTTCTCATTTTCGACTTTCGCCTTAATTGAGTAAAGATGCGTTTCTGACTTCTCTTATCTCAACCGCTTGTCACAGAAACCAAAACAACACACAGACTTTAATTTGCAAACCGCAAACTAAAACAACACTTTTATTGACCAAATCGGGTCTCAGACCGCGATCGCCCGATAGCCAACGTCGCTATCATGGTTGATCCCCCTGACACTGGGGGGCCGGCCACGGCCGGCAATCAAATCAAATTGACACGTCAAAAAAATTAACAATATCATCCCCTGGACCCAAATACCTTGTGATGTCACGCAAAGACGGCAGCGAAGGGTTGACCAATGTGTCTCCTTTCTTAAAAGTGGTGGACGCAGCATGCTCCGGCGAGCTGGACACATGCAAAAAACTAAGAAACGGCACAATATTAATTAAAACAAAAAACCTCGCTCAGGCATCCAAACTCATCCAGCTGCGCTCACTCTCCAACACAATCGAAATTAAAGTAACGGAACACAACTCTCTTAACTTCACGAAAGCAGTCTTGTACTCAAACGGTCTAAGAGAAATACGCGAAGAAGAGATCTTAAAAGAGTTGAAGTACCAAAACGTTACGGAAGTTAGAAAGATAATGAAAATGAGCGGCGACAACTTAATCGAAACTGGACTAATTATTCTGACCTTTGCTACACCAACACAACCTGATACTATCAATATTGGCTACGAAAAAATAAAGCTAAGGCCCTACATACCACTGCCACTTCGCTGCAGCAAATGCATTCAATTTGGACACACACAACACACATGCAACAGTCCAAACCCAATATGCCCCTTCTGCGCCAATATCGCTCACGTAAACAAAGAAACTGGAGAACAATGCAAGGAAACAAAAACATGTGTAAACTGCAAAACAAATAACTCAGCTGACACCAACCACTCTTCTTTCGACAAGGCCTGCCCAATTTTTCTTAAAGAAAAAGAGGTACAAGCCATAATCACCACACAAAAAGTCGATAGGAATACAGCCAACGAAATTTACAAAGCACGAAACCAAAATGGAACATTAACATACGCCTCAATAACTAAAAACAACACAACCACAACTACCCCATCGTCTTCATCAAGCCTACACCCTGTACCAGAAGTAAACACTGCCACTTTAGTAAAAACACTAACACCCGCTTCAACTCGCCCAATCCTGAAATACGACGACATCCTAGACAACGACACACAACAATCCACTACATCGAAAGCAAGCACAAAACCCCCAAACAACACAAACGAAGTTAAGATACTTCCCATTCGAACTTCAGCTAGAAATAAAAATAATATTAAAAAACAAGAAAAGATCAAAAAAGCGCTTATATTAGAGAACCAGAAAAATAAAAAAACCTTTATAAATCTCCTAGAGAACGGAAGAGGACAAATAATTTAAATTAAATCAAACCCATAGACGGGTACGTCCTAAGCAGAATCCGCAGATACTGTTATATCTGCTGACTTTGCTTTCGACGTACCCGCCTTACCAACAACACAGGCATCGTCATTGTCGCAACCACCACAATGACAATGCCTTAATACCAATAATTTACCCCTGTACCACCTTACTCAATAACTAGTATATAAATCCTTCCTTAAATTTGTTGCTAAACTAAAAATAGTTAGAAAACCATGCATTAGAACACAAAATTATGTAACGACTAGTACAGGGCAATGTCAATATCAAGCATACCCAAATACCTCACTACCAACTTACATAATCCACCACTACCAATTAAGCTTCCATCGATTTCAAACAACCCCATGACTATAAAGTGTATTCAATGGAATATACGTGGCTACATCAACAACTACAGTGAGTTACAAATACTTATAAAACACCACCATCCAAACATAATCGCACTCCAAGAAACCCACCTGCAATCCACAAAGAATATCCCAATCCCAATTAATTATACCCTCCACTCCTTGAACACTTCCCAATCCTATGGCGGAGTAGCTATTCTGTCACACAACTCTCTACAAACTACAACAATACCTCTAGAAAACGATTTTGACGCAATTTGCGTTGAAGTCACATCAAAAAAGAAGATAAAAATTATTTCAGCCTATATTCCACCAAACCAAAAATTCAATCTATCAAATTTAAGAAACGTTCTGAGCCACAATCAAAATACAATCATACTAGGAGATTTTAATAGTTGGCACCAACTTTGGGGATCAATTCCAATCTAATTTTACTTAATGATAAATCACCTACACACTTCACAACACACAACACCTTTACGCACATAGACCTATCCCTCTGCACATCAGACATAATTACTGACACTACCTGGAAAATAACAGATGACTTAAATGGAAGCGACCACTTTCCAATAGTCATTTCAATTTTCCAACAAAACAACAGAGAACCAAACAAACCAAGATTTAAACTAGACAAAGCCAACTGGGAAAAATTTAACTCCCTCACGAACTCCCTTGAAACAAAAATCAACACATCAACGAACATAAATAAAGAATCAGCCAATATCAATAAAATACTACTACAGTCTGCCCATCTTAGTGTACCCCAAATATCAACTAATAATCTCCCAAGAAAAGTCCCGTGGTGGAACAACATTCTAATAGGCTTTGTACACTGAGCACATCTAACATTTAACATCCCACATCCTGAGTTTAAATGCTTAATAACCGTTTGCTATGCCAACATTTTTAAACTTTTGTTTTGTAGAAATGCTAAGTGGGTCGATGTCTAATAGGTAAAAGCTACAAAAATAGCAAATTTCGCCACGGTAAATATTTATGACTCAGGATGTTGGATGTTAGATGTTAGGTGTGCTCAGTGTGAATAGCCTATAACTGACTTAAAAAAAGACAGAAATCAAGCATGGCAGAAACTAAAAAGAAACATTACCCAGACAAACATTATCGCATATAGAAAAGCCAACGCACGATACAGACGGGAAATAAACATTTCAAAACCAAAAGCTACAGCCCAATTTACAGGAGACATAAACCCAAACACACCCATTTCGAAAATTTGCATTCAATGCATCAAAGACCCACTAACCAGCCAACACATAATAAATAAACAAGTAATTGCCAATACCTTCGCCCAACACTGGGAAAATGAATCCAAGGACACGAACTTTTCAAATGAATTCTCCACAAACAAACACTCAACCATTTTTCAACCAACAAAGAACACATCCTCACCAACAGCCCTAAATATAGAAACAAAAATAACAATGCTCGAAATGCTATCCGCACTCAACAAACTGTCAGGAAAAACACCAGGAGAAGACCGAATATCATATCCAATGATAAAAAACTGCTCACCAACCACGAAAACAAGAATCTTCAACCATTTTAACAATATATTCCAAAACTATATTCCACAAATGTACAAGACTAGCTTAACAATACCCATACCGAAACCTAACACAGACAAAACATCAGTCCACTCCTACAGACCTATCTCCCTTAACCCATGCATTAGCAAACTATTAGATAAAATAATAGCCAAAAGAATCTGGTGGTATGTTACTACCAACAACCTCATCCACCCCAACCAGCTAGGCTTTAAGCAAGGCAAATCCGTTACAGATAGTCTACTTTATGTAGATCATCTGATATCGAAATCGCTTGCGACAAAACGCCACAGCTCTATCATATCTTTGGACTTCTCTAAAGCTTTCGATAGAGTGGGCGTCCATTCCATACTCAATCAACTAAACGAATGGAAAATAGGACCAAACATTTACAACTTCATAAAAAACTACATGGCCAACAGAAAATTAAAAACCAGAATAGGAAACCACACATCTGACACACACTCACTTCACAATGGAATACCTCAAGGATCACCCAGCTCAGTGATCCTATTTGTAATAGCATACAACAAGCTATCAGGTATAATAGCACTTCAGAGAAACATAAAGTTCTGTGCTTTCGCAGACGACTTCCATCTCATAATCAGCCACAAAAAAACCAAAAACTGCACGTTCAACCTAAACACTCTCTTCTCCAACATCGAAGGCTGGTGTCTCCAATCCGGAGCTGTTCTCTCACCAAACAAATGCAAGCACTTTCACATATGCAAGAAACACAATTGAAACGCCCAAGTAACAACATACAACTACCTTGGGTATTGTACAAGGTGCCAAATATAAAAATTTTGGGACTGACAATAAACCATAACTATAAATGGAACCTTCACATAGAAGCGATTATACCAGGACTCTACAAAAGACTAGACATAATAAAATGCCTCTCATCCACAAGATTCAATTCCAATACAGCCACCCTTATTTCAGTACTTAAATCACTAGTTATCTCTAAGATTGACTACGGCCTAATATTTTACGGAAATGCACCCAAAACACACATCAAAAAAATTCAAACAAAAATTAATAGCGGAATCCGAAGGGCACTAGGAGCCTTTAGAACCACACCTGTGAACAACTTTGAAAACAGAACAATATTAAAAATAGAAAATAGACTCAACAATCTCTAGGGTTATAAAAATCTGCTCGGCTAAAAACATACCATTCAAAACTCAAAAATGAATCAAGCCCAACAAACCACCATGGCACCTCAAACCCAATACAATAGACACAAGCTTACACCATTACACAAAGAACTCGACAAATCTAGCAATATTTCAACAACAATTTCTCCCCATTCAAAATAACCACACAAACAAATCAATACAAAACATCGAAAATCTCAGTTACTACCCAAAAACTATCAGGACACTATTAACAAGACACCAAAACAAAATCAAACTAATGTGGATCCCAAGTCACATCAACATAAGGGGCAATGACTTCGCAGACATAAGCGCTAAAACTGCAAATGAATTCCCACTCTTCACCACAACCAATACTAACATAACAGACATTAACAGATACTTCACAAACCAACAAGTAACCATAATGCAGGAACATTTTCACTCCTGCTCAAATTGGTACAAAGATATAAACCCCAATAACATTAATATATCACACATCCTGAAACCTACAAAACAAGACGAAATATCTAGACTGGACCAAATAAAACTAATAAGACTACGACTAGGACACACAAAGATCACACATGGACACTACACTACATACATCTATGTAAGCAAACTCTGTATATACATATAACTATTAATATATATATCACTATATCTTAAGCTAAAGGCCCTAGGAGCCATGCTTTTTCCTACTAGCTCATAAGTTTGTAACTTTAAGCTAGTCATGATAAATAAAAAAAAAAAAAATAGATCGCTCTTCTAAGAAACAGACTTATATACAATACTAAGGCCCCGAACATTGCCCGTTATACACCAAAAGCTTAGATAAAAATAAATGAATTTTGGCGAAGCCATATTTGGTTTCGTGTGGCTCTCGAGTACGTTTGAAATACTTATCGTGGTCTTCTACTAAGCCTTCAGTGCTTTAAAATTGCATAATCTGAAGTATTATAAAAGCCAAAACTTCACCATTTTTCCCCAGCTTGTCACACACACACACACACTCATCCTTATTGGGGACAAACTTTTACTTGAAATGCTCATATTTTATCTATGACTAGCACATAACCCGTCGCGCTTCGCTGCGCCTTTAACAGTATAGAACCAATATCAGCCCACATACCACCCAAATCCCATTCACTTACCGCCCTCATCCCTCCCGCTTCCCACACACATCCCACCAACTTCCCATTCACCCATTCCCATTACCACCAACTTCCAAAACAACGTGCCACCCGCATTCCACCGCAATACCACCCAACTATCACTCACATCCCGCCTTCACTCCTGGGGGAGGTTTTTTTCGACATTGAAAAATCACATTTAAAATTATTTCGTATTCTGTCCTTACAAACCGAGTTTCAAGACAATCGGATGCAAAATAGTTTTTTAAGCAGAATTTTCCGACCTTTGGGTAAAATTTTCCAACATCAGAAAATTACATTTCGAACTATTTCGTATTCCATCCTTACAAACCGAGGTTGAAGCCAATCGGATGAAAAATAGTTTTTGAGTGCAGAATTTTTCGTCCACGCTAACAGAACTCCTCTCCAAATTACAGCCCTCTATCGTTAAAGCTGTGCGATGATTGCCAATGAGTCAGTGAATCAGTCAGTCAGCCAGTCAGTACACTCTCTTTTTATAGATATAGAGCGAGGCCAAAAAGTGAGAGAGTATTGGTGTGTAAAAATCTAATCGCTTCGAACTTTTGCGAGCGAATGTCGGCTTTCTGCTCTTTTCATCTCAGCTTCGGCAAGCGTTCGGGTCGTTTACGTGTGAATAACGAAATGTTTTCGCCCCCCTGGGAGGAACCAAGGACTAAGTATCGCTAGTATGGGGATATTAAAACTCCATTCAAACAATTCAGGATTTATTTGAGCATCTTTATCTTTATAATAGATGACGCCTAATAACAAAAACAAAAGAAATATGCCTTACGGACTGAGCGCTTCATAACACTGTGCAACACTAAAAAGTTGATACGGTCGAGACCAAAAAATTCTGAAAGGGGATGATAGTAGTACAAAAACCTTCCCTGGGTTTGGTCTGGTTAGCTGCCGATTTCTTTTTATGGCACTTTGAAGTTTTAAGCATATGATTGGGACTTGTAACTCCCTATCTAGTAAACTTTTTGGAATTTCGCTTTGACGTCTGAAAAGAAGTTGTTGCTCTTGACTTAATTTACAAAACATTTCTAAGTAACAAGTCAAAATAGTCACATCTTTAAACTCAAAATTGCAAAAATGTCGTAAATTCATCATGTTTTCCCCTCATTTTGTACTGTTTTTCAACTTTTTCCTAAAAACTATAACGAATTTGACCAAGCAATGAAGGACGAAAAAGTAGCATAGACTAACGTAAACAATCGGTTGGAACATACCAACTTCATTCGAATGGTCCTTCATATAGTTAAAGACCCTAAAAGATGAATAATTTCAACCAAAACTCGAAAATGTACAGTTTTTGGTAGAAATTGGCTGACACTATCAAAAATTTCGATTGTTTTGTATTAAATCAATAAAATTGTCAAAAAATATAACTTAAAAAATTTAGCTAAAGAAATTTAATTTATTTACTTTTTTACCGATCAAATTTGTTTTTTTCGAATTTTTTTGACAGTTTTTCATGCTTTTGGTCTTCTAACTATATCTGTGTGTTCGTACTGACGGTTTGATTATTTTGGTCTAAGTAACAACTTTTACCTACATTACTTGTCCAAATTTGTAACGAATTTCAGGAAAAAGTTGAAAAACTGAAAGAAGTTGTGAAAAATTGATTTTTTTTGACATCTTTTGTAATTTTAAGTACCAAGACGGAATTTTTTTGATTTGCTACTAAGAAATGTTTTGTAGGCCAAGCCAAGAGCAACAACTTTGCTAATGACATAAAAGCAAAATTCAATATAGCTTACGAGATATGGAATCATTAATCCTACACTGAAGCTGAAAAGTTCAAAGGTCAATAAAAAGAAAACGGCAGCTAATCAGACCAAACTAATGCAGCGTTTTTATACTACCATCACACCCTTTCAGAATTTTTTGGTCTCGACCGTATGAACTTTTTTGAGTTCAAAAATGTGTCACAGTGTAATTATAAGTGGTCTGCCACCGAAATGGAAATGGCCTACGTGGCGCGAGGGAGAGAGTCAGCCGCAAATGTCAGCAGCCGTGGGTTCGAATCATCTGACTCGAGCGAAGATTTTTTTTTTGTTTTTTTGTTTTCAAATTGTATTTTTAAACAAATAAAATGTTTTGTTATTCTTCGATATCAAGAAAACACACTTCCAGTAAATATATTCAGCATTTAAACGTTTTTTTCGTTTTGGATGCTTTCTTAGTATTTACAATGTCTGATCACTATAGGAAGTTATTGTACAATTTTGAAATTTCTAACTATTACGGTTTAGCTTGCAGGCTGATGATCAGCAACAATATCTTATCTCTTTATGTATATAGATATTTATATTTACAGATTTTAATTTAATGTATTAATATGAACAAAAGTATTTTAATTAATTTTAAGAATACTTATAAATATAAAAGTTTAAGTTCTTATTATTAGAAAACTAAGTTGGTAAACTTAAAAAACAAATATGTTTTTAATTTAATCAAAGCGTTTTCTCTTTGTCAGCCTATCTTTGGTGTACACAAAATGCTTTTGGACGATAGCGTTCATGTCCTTGTCCGTACACTTAAATTTACCATGGGACATATCTAAAAGAAAAAATATTTAAATTTATTTTCTCAATAATATAAATAGTGTAGTAATAAATAACATGTATGACCCACTGTGCAATATAACTGTAAGTAGTTTTAAGTAACTGTAAATACATCGTCAAGTTCGTTCAAAGAACAAACTTAACGATACTCTCGCTCTCAATCGCTCTGACGAGCATCAATAAAAGTGACGAGCGGCATTCTTAGAGTGACGCGCAGAGCATACACACGTCTTTTACTTGGCTCTGGTCCTCTCCCTACAAATTCAGAAGTGGTTACAGAATTAACGCTTACAAGTCGCAAAGTACTTACAAACTAAATAAAAACAATTTTTCCTCTCATAATGGAAGTGTCAGTGAATTTGTGCGATCTAAAATTGCCCGAGATCAAAATGTGGTGCGGAAAACTTGGTCTGCTGACACAGGGCACAAAATCAGCTTTAATTGCGCAGCTAGCAGCTGCATTACCATCCCCAATGGCTCCAAACCTTCATTATGAAAATCTGGACACTAGCAGCGGCAATTGTGATCATGCAGAAAAATCAAAGTACAATAACAATGACGGCTGCAACAAGGGACATGGCGAAATAACTCATGCAGCCAGCAGCAACAACAACGACGCCAACGAAGTTCCCGCCGAAGACGCCGCCGACGCCAATGTTCTTGGAGTTGCCAACACTCTGCTCAACGCTGAACATGGCAACCCTGAGCAAAACGACCACGCCAGTCATAGCGGCGAACTTGACAACGCTGTAGGTGGCAACGCTGAAGGAGGCAGCATTATGCAAGTCTTGGAGACTGGTCACACCAATGACAACATTGTAAACAAAAATGCAAATCAAAACAAATTGGAGCAACAAATGTCAAATTTGTGTTGTGAAAATGTTGATGTGCGTGCTAAAACTTCTGGAGTGGATATCAACTCAGCAAAAGACTTTTTACCAGATTTTAACGACGAGAATGACTTCAACGAGTGGTGGCAATTGGCCAAGAATATTCGAGAGGTGTTCAAAGTGAGTGATGACGTCATGCGCCCACTGATCTGTGCTCGCCTCAAAGGAAAGGCAAAGGTTTGGCTTTTGTCACGTCCATCACTTCTTTCCGGAAGCATCGATAATGTCCTGATGCAGCTGAAGATTATTTTTGGCAAAAAGGTGAACATCTTGGAAGTGCGTCGCAAATTTGAGAACCGCAAGTGGCTACAAAACGAGAAGTTTGCCGTATATTACTTCGACAAATTAACCTTGGCAAATGACTTGAATATTGGAGACGACGAACTGGTCCAGTATCTTATAGACGGCTTACCAAGCTTGCAGCTGAAGAACCAGGCGAAACTACAACGTTTTTCAACACCCGACGAAATCCTTGATGCCTTTCAAGACATTGAACGACCCAAAGCTCCAGATGTCACATCACAAACACCGAAGATGGTGACTACGAAATCATTGACCCCGGACCAGAGGGTCATCAAATGCTTCAATTGCCATAGTCTTGGACACCAGGCGGCTGAGTGCCGTAAACCGAAGCGCGATGAGGGAACTTGCTACGCCTGTGGCAAGCACGGACATCTGGCTAGAGCTTGCTCGCTTTACAAAAAGGAGAAGCCGATGAACGATTATGTAAGGTTTTTTGATATATCTTTTCCTGGTATAAAAAATGATTCTAATACGACTTTTTCCATAGAGTGCCTCTTAGATTCGGGGAGTCCTATTACTTTTCTAAAAAGATCTACGGTTCCAAAAGGAGCACATATATACAATGAAATTTTGAATAAAAGTTATTTTGGAATTAACGAAAGTAAATTAAATGTAATTGGAAAAACAGTTTGTGTTATCAAAAGTTTGAATAAAAATGTTGAAATCGAAGCTCTAGTAGTAAACGACGAATCTACAAGGCACCCAATGGTATTAGGTCGAGATTTTCTAAGCTTAAGCAATTTCAAATTAATTTCAATTGACGAAGTAAAAAGCATCGCTGAGCCAAAGGATAATGTGTTGGACGACAGATTAGGAAAAAGAAGAGTGGATGACAACGTAGTGAACAATGTAGAGCACAAGGCAGTGAACAACGTAGAGAACAACGTAGAGAACAATGTAGAGAACAACGTAGAGTCAAAGATTGAGTTCAAGGTTGAGAACAAGGTTGAGTCAAAGATAGAGGACAAGTGCAATGCAAAGGACGATGTAGAGATCTATGTTCACAATGTTAAAGAGGACAAAATAAAAAACATTGTAGAGGAACAGGCAAAGAACAAATGGGGAAAAAGTATTGACCAGGAAGGCGAAGAGAGATTTGATATTCAGATGTTAGCCATAAACGTAATATGCGAAGACAAAGCAACGTATAAAATAGGAAAGAAGATAAGTGAGAGTGTTTCGAAAAGGTTTGAAAGCTTGTTTGAGAAATATTATATAAAGCCCGAAAGACCCAAAGAACCCCTAATAAAAGGTACTATGAAAATCACAATCGAAAATGATAAGCCATTCCGATGCTCCCCAAGAAGATTATCATATGCAGAAAAGATGGAACTACAGAAAATGTTAGATGAAAATTTAGCAAAAGGATACATTCGACCAAGTGAATCAGAATACGTATCTCAAGTTTTACTGGTAAAAAAGAAAAGAGGAGAACTTAGAACTTGTCTAGACTATCGACGTATTAACAAAGCGACTTTAAAAGATAATTACCCGATTCCGTTGATCGATGATTTGCTGGAAAGATTAGCAAACAAAAGATTTTTTCGAAGCTCGATTTAAAAAATGCTTTTCATCATGTATTTATGGATGAAGACTCCGTGAAGTATACGTCATTTACGACACCACTAGGACAGTTTGAGTACCTAAGAATGCCTTTCGGGCTAACAAATGCGCCATCTACGTTTCAAAGATATATTAACAAAATATTCGCAGACTTGGTTCGGACAGGAAAAGTAGTGATATATCTCGACGATATTATGATTGCTACGGAGAGTCTCGATGAACATTTCAGTATTCTCAAGGAAGTCTTCAAATGTCTTGTTAATAACAAACTGGAGCTTAGGCTCGATAAGTGTGAGTTTCTACAGACTTCAGTTGACTATTTAGGATACACTGTCACAGGAGAAGGTATTAAGGCCAATGAGTCAGGATTAGAAGCAATTAGATCTTTCCCAGTTCCGACAAAGGTCCACGAGGTGCAGAGTTTCATCGGCCTGTGCTCATATTTCAGAAGGTTCATAAAAGACTTTTCTCTGATCGCAAAGCCATTATATGACTTGACAAGAAAAGATAAGAAGTTTGAGTTCAATGAAAAAGAGCTTGACGCGTTCAATGCACTCAAAGATAGGTTGATCGAAGCACCAATTTTAGCGATTTATGACCCCAGAGATGAAACTGTTATGGCGCAATACTGTTGCAAAGAAAAAAGGACAACAAATTTCATCCTGTGTTTTACTTTTCGAAGCGGACAACAGATGTAGAGTCGAGGTACCATAGCTTCGAGCTAGAAACTCTAGCAATTATAAATGCACTGAAGAGGTTTCGAGTATACTTACAAGGTATCAAATTTAAAATAGTAACTGACTGCAATTCTCTAACGTTAACGTTAAATAAAAAAGATCTTAACCCACGAATAGCTAGATGGGCTCTCGAGTTACAAAACCATTGTTATGATCTCGAGCATAGGTCTGGGAAAAGAATGCAACACGTAGATGCATTAAGTCGAAACAGCAATATTCTTATAATTGAAACGAATACTTTTGAAGAAAACCTTATTATTTGCCAAGGAAGAGATGAGAAAATCAGACAGATAAAAGAAATGTTGACAGAAAAAGAAAGCGAACATTACAAAATGCGCAATGGCGTGATATATAAGAAGTGTGGTAGATTACTGTTTTGTGTTCCAATGTCAATGGAAGAGAATGTTATATACAAATACCACGATGAAACGGGACATGTGGGAATTGACAAGGTGTCTGATCTTATAAACAAAAGTTATTGGTTTCCGAACGTTAGAAAAAAGGTAGAAAGGCACGTACAAAATTGCCTTAAATGCATTGCGTTTTCAAATAAATCCGGTAAATCCGAAGGTTTCCTACATTCCATACCAAAAGGAACCAATCCATTCGAAGTGATTCACATTGATCATTATGGCCCGATCAACAGCTCCGACAGTAAGAAACGACACATATTGGTAATAATCGATGCTTGTACAAAGTTTGTCAGATTATATCCTACCAAAACAACAAGTTCTAAAGAGGCGATTGACGCATTAAAAGATTATTTTAAGGCATATAGTAGGCCAAGAAATATAATAAGTGATAGAGGAAGCTGCTTTACGTCCAAAGAGTTCGACGAGTTCGTTGAACAAAATAACATTCTTCATACAAAAGTAGCTACAGCTTCCCCACAAGCCAATGGACAAGTCGAAAGAGTCAACAGAGATCTAGGTCCTATGATGGCAAAGATAATAGATGTGGAGAATAATGAACCGTGGCACAAAGTCTTAGACAAAGTAGAGTATACAATGAACAACACAAAGAATCGAAGCATAAACGAGTATCCTAGTGTGATGCTTTTTGGAGTCAAACAGAAAGGATCTTCCATAGATAGTATAAGGGAAAACATACTAGAAGGTAATCAAGAGATAGAGAAGAGAGACGTAGAAAATTTCCAACAAACTCAAATGCCGTATTCAGGTATATGGGCGGTACATAACATGAAACCTTGGCTCAGTGAAAAAGAAAATATTGGTTATGACCATAAAGAAGGGATAAGTAATAGTCCGGATGAAGATACGGAAGATTTGGAAACAAGAATTATTAGTCATGATGTCGAAAATATTAATACGGAAAGTTTGAATGAAAATATGTTAAATGAAGAATCAACTGAAAAGCATCAAAATGAAAATTGTAAAAATAAATGTAAATATGGCCAAAGCAACATTGTAACTAGAAGTATGTCAAAGAGTATCAGGAGATCCTCAACGTCAGGACGGCCGAATTGTAGTAAAAAATAACATGTATGACCCACTGTGCAATATAACTGTAAGTAGTTTTAAGTAACTGTAAATACATCGTCAAGTTCGTTCAAAGAACAAACTTAACGATACTCTCGCTCTCAATCGCTCTGACGAGCATCAATAAAAGTGACGAGCGGCATTCTTAGAGTGACGCGCAGAGCATACACACGTCTTTTACTTGGCTCTGGTCCTCTCCCTACAATAGATACATACTTTTAATTGTAGTTACAAGGATTGTTTTTCGGCGCTTAGCTTACTTTTTGTCCCTTTCCAGCAATAGGCGAAGCCAATTGATCCGAAAATACTTTTCTTATTGCTGCTCTTAAAAATTGTGTTGGTCCTTCGCCATTTGTTTTTGCTATAATTCGTTTCTGAAAATGGTTGTGTAATTAAAAACCAAATATATGTATATAAATATATGCATATTACGTACAAATTGCGTTAGCTTGTCCTCATTTTTCTGAACATCTTCTTCAAATATTTCCAAATCAGAAATAGCGTGGAACGGAAGTTGTTGCAAGTCAGCGAACTCCTCGGTGATTAAAAGGTCCTTGTGGTGACTTCTATTTTCCAGCTTGACGGAAATGACCTCCTCTGTTAATTTAATAAAAGATTGAGTGTTTGCGTCCTTCAATGATTTGAGTTCTAGTTTCAAGTCTGAAACTTCCGTTTTCAGAGATCTTATTTCAATGCGTAGTTCAATGAGAAGACTCTGAATGCTGTCAGATAATATATTACTCACATGTTGTTATTTATTTATTATTGCTTGGGGTGTAAGAAAAGTCCATAGAAAGGAAATTGATCTTGGTCAAATAGCTTTTGTCTAGCGAATCACGTAAACATATAATTTTATTATTTGTTTGATTTATAAGAAATTCAAGTTTGTTATCGAAGATAATGTCAGATGCGCAATATATTTCAAAATTACTAGACGTGATTGGTTGCATAAATAATTGGGTCAGATTTTTTTATATTCCAATAAAAATTGGATCATGATCATTTTGACTTCTTTTATATTCTATAGTTTTAACAATTTCTTCCTTAACCAAACAATAGTTATCGGGTTGTCGCAAAGAGAAGAAGACACCTTTGACACATACCTTCGAAATTTTACCATTTCGCAATTTTCCAAAACGTATGGGTGGTTCATTATCATCTTCTCTTTCTAAGTGAATGTTTCATTCAACATGCCTTTTAAAAAGTCTGTACGGCAACACTTTCCCCCTTCCTAACATTCCCTTTAATTTTTTGGAAATAATTTTCAAACTTAAATGCGCTTATTCCATCCAAAGATCCTTAAAGCTTGGCATCTTCGTGAATATGCAACAGTGAATGAAAATTATAAGTAATAAAGCGCAAGTCATATAATGTTGGAGTTTCAAACACAAAAGATTTCCATAATTTTTCGGCACATGAGTTCTTATTCTTGCAGTCAGATTTATTTAACATCAATCCTCAAAGCCAAATATAGTTTCAAAAAGTGAGCATATCTTTCAGGACTAATAACTTTTTTTTAATATGAATGGTCCTGTACAAAGCAAAAACTGTCTTAGCTCAGTTGCCTTCCATCTATCAATATCTTTTAAGCTTCGTGGATTCCTTTTTAACTCTCTGGCTATATGATTCCTATTAAAATTCAATTCTCTCGAAATGGATCCAATTTTCCACGAAGTTAGAGAAAAGTCCTCCCCTTTTTTTTTTTAATCCATACATTCAACAGTGTTCCCATTACGCCCAAGCAAACAACGTGCATATAATCCAAAGAGCACTGTGATACAATATCTACATTTAGCATTTCTAACGGAGAAGACGGTTTTACATGGTGCTCCGGCTGAGAGCCATTTCTAAAGGAATAGTTGCTTTTAACTGCAAGCTCCGCTGCTGGAGGAAAAACAAGACGATGCTTAAACATTTGTCCTTATTGCTTAGAACTGCTTTTAAATAAAGGCAAGCCATCAATACCAAAATCTAAGAGCAAATTAGGTAACTTTTAATTATTTAAAACCAAGAAGTCAGCTAATCCGTTTTTTAGTCCGTTATGAAAATATTTCCCTTCTCCAACGTTCCTTTGAACTACAGAGCATGGTGTCTTTTATATGGTCCTATTGCAATATTATATTGCACAATAGTGCATTAATTGCAACAAAGCTGATTCCAAATTGGGTAGCCCATTTGGCCAGACCATCGCATAAATTATACTCATTTTCTTCATTAGCACTATCAGACGAACAGCTTTCACTTCTTTCACTACAATTATCACTTTTTTCTCTACAGTTTTCATTAAATACAAAATGATTGTCCACATTTGGTTGATCTCATCCATCATCAAGACGAATCTGCTTGGCTGTCATCCATCTCCAAGGCAATCTTGCTACGTTGCCTCTTATCATCTAGATCTTGCACAGTACCCATTATCAAGGCATATATGCTTGGCTGTAACGTATCATCATGGCGAATTCGCTTGGCTGTCTCCCATCATCATGGCAAATTCGCTTGGTTGCCTCCATCATCACGGCAAATTCGCTTGACTTGGCTCCTACATTAAGGCAAATGTGCTACGCTGTCTCCATCATCAAGGCAAGTCTGCTATGCTGGCTCTCATCATCTAGAATCCTGTGCAGTACCCATCATCAAGGCAAATCTGCTATGCCTCTCACCATCAGGGCAAATAAGCTAAACTTTTCCGCCATCAAGGCTTTTTTCGCAAAGCTACATTGCTTTTCCAGCCTGTCAAGGTTAACTTAAAAAGTCTCTATAATCACGGCAATTTTGGCATGCTTATTTCAACCCATCATCAAGGCAAACGTGCTTAAATATCCTCTATGAATGCAACGTTCTTTTTGTTCAAGTTTCCACATCATCAAGGATATTTTATCCTATTGCCACTTTTCAACAAGGCTAGAACATTTCTTCGTCCATCGAGGCAACTTTGCATTATAGCCACATTTCAAAATGGCAATTTTTTGCATTATTTTTTCCACCCATCATAAAGGCAAATATGCTCATTCGCACTTTAATATGAAAATGTTCTTAGCACAGACCTCAATTATCAAGGCAAATCTGTACATATTGTCGCACGTCATCAAGCGCAACTCAAATAGCTCCTTGGCTACCTAGGCAAGTCTGCATTCTTGCCATCCTTACATCAAGGCAACTTTTTGCATATTTTCGCAACCAATTTTCAAGTCATATTGTACACATTACCCATCATCAAGGCATTTTATGCTCAGTCTTCACTACCCAGGTAGTTTACACAAGCAATCTATCAAATTGCTGTTACCCTATCTTTATCGATCGTTTCATCGTTTGCTTCAAAATTAAACAAGCTTTTATTAAAGCTACTGAGTCTGTCTCCATCATCAAGTCCATCAAAACATCCACGTCAACAAGTAGAAGCCAATTTCTCCTTGGCAACATTCATCGGCCACATCATCGTCCGCATTATCAACAGTAGCCTTTCTTAAGGCTATAACCACCTCAAAATCGTCTTATCGTCTGCATCGTCATAAATAGTTTTTATTAAAACTACACAACCTGCTTCAATCGTCGTCCATTCGTCGTCTGCATCGTCATCAATAGTTTTTATCAAAGCTACCCAGCCTGTCTTCAACACCGTCCATTGTCGTCTGCATTGTCATCAAAGCTACTCAGTTTACTTAAACAACGTCCACTCGTTGTCTGGATCGTCATCAAATCTCATTTCAACATCGTCTACACGTCGTTTATATCATCATCTAAGCCTGGTTCAACATCGCAAATTCGTCGTCCGCATCGTCTTCAATAGCTTTTATCAAAGCTACACAGCCTGTTTTCAACACCGTCCGTTCGTCGTCTACATCGTCAACAAAGCTACCCAGCTAATCTTCATCACCGTCCATTCGTCGTCTGCAATGTCAAAAATGGCTTTTATCAAAGCTACCTCAGCCTGTCATCAACATCGTTCATCTTGGTCTTCATCGTCATCAAAACTACTCAGTCAGTTCCTACATCGTCAACCCGTCGTCTGCTCACTCATCCTGTTTCATCACCGTCCATTCGTCATCTGCAATGTCAAAAATGGCTTTTATCAAAGCTACCTCAGCCTGTCATCAACATCGTCCATCTTGGTCTTCATCGTCATCAAAACTACTCAGTCAGTTTCTACACCATCCACCCGTCGTCTGCTACTCATCCTGTTTCAACTCCGTCCACCCGTCGTCTGCATCATCAAAAAAACTTTTATCAAAGCTACTCAATCCTGTTTTCATCATCGTCCATCGTCGTCTACATCGTCATCAAAGCTACTTCAACTCCGTCCACTCGTCGTCAAAAATAGCTTTTATCAAAGCTACTCAATCCTGTTTTCATCATCGTCCATCGTCGTCTACATCGTCATCAAAGCTACTCAGCCAACTTCAACTCCGTCCACCCGTCGTCAAAAATAGCTTTTACCAAAGCTACACAGCCTGTCTTCATCATCGTCCATTGCCGTCCGCACTGTCATCAAAGCTTCTTAGCCAGTTTCAACACCGTCCACCTGTTGTTTGTCACTCATCCTGTTTCAACACCGCCTAGTTATCGTCTGCGTCGTCATAAATAGCTTTTATTAAAGCTACTCAACTTACCATAAACATCCATGTCAACAAATGGCGGTCTTCTGGGCTGCCTTCATCGTCTTCTTCATCAACAGTAGCCTCTCTCTCAAGGCTGCTGCTTTATCACATCTTTAAACCATCAGAGGCACACCTCTCATTAAAAACCTAACCCTTATCAATTCTAACCAACACAAATGGTTTGGTCAACTCAATCAACTCAAAGGGGCTTGACTAACTCAGTTCGCTTAATTAACCTCAACAACGCAAACAACCTAATCAACCCAATGTATATAAATCATTACTACTAGTCAACACTTATTAAAATTCAGTTCAACTAAAATCAAGATATATTTTAAACATTGTCATCCACAGATCTTCATTCACCTTGGATCTCTGCTGTTCCTTCAAATTCTTTAGTTATAAGTTAATATATCATTAGGTTAAGCATAGTTTTTAGTTTTTCATCAAATAAACTGGCGCCTTCTCTTCAAATCGTGGGTCTCTCCAAAGCACCTGGTCCCGCATCGTCCATCCAGCAAGTCTTGGTCTATTCTGCGCATTAATCCCTGGGTCCACATTGGGTGGTCTGCTCGGTCAACTCAACCCCTGGCTCCAAATTTGCAGTGGTTCACCAAACAACGTCCTCAAGCACTTAGCTGCCGCTCTTGTCACCAAATTCGTCTGCACTACGCTTTCGTTCTGCACACCAACCATCGCCTCAAATCTGGTGATCTGTCCTTCATCAATATCGCTTGGTCTGCCATCTCCAATCAACATTAGGTCAACAAGCTCAGAAACCGCCCTGTCATCAACTTTTGTGGTCTGTCATCAACGCTAGTCTGCTCTGTTCCTCAATCACACTGCGGTGGTCTGCAAACGTCATCAAACAACTTCGGTCTGCTCTACACCACAATCACTGGTCCCACATTGCCGTGGTCCACTTTACACCACAAATTCCTGGATCCACACTGGTGTGGTCTGCTCGGTCACCTCAACCCCTGGCTCCAAATTTCCAGTGGTTCACCAGGCATTGTCCACAAGCACTAAGCTGCCGCTTTTGTCATCAAATTCGTTTGCACTACGCTTTCGTTCAGCACTTCATATCAATCATCGCCTCAAATCTGGTGATCTGTTTTCATCATCAACGCGTGGTCTGTCATCCTCAATCAATACTGGGTCAACTCTTCACCGTGAAATCCGTGGATCCACACTGGTGTGGTCCACTCAATCATCGTCAGCAAGCTCTGAAACCGCCTTGTCATCAACTTTTGTGGTCTGTCCAACGTCATCAACGCTTGTCCGAGCTACTCTTCATCCTCTCTGCGGTGGTCCGCATACGTCATCAATCAACACTTGGTCTGCTCCAATCATCAATGCCCGGCTCAACTTTGCCGTGGTTCACTCAACTTTCGTCCGCAAGCTTATAACTTCGCCTTGTCAATAACGTCTGAACCACGTCACGCTATCACCATTGTCTCTACATTGCCATTGTCATCTCTTGGCGGTCGCCAACTTTCTGTCATCCTGTTCCTGGAAACATTTAAACAACATCGCCTTATCATCACTCCTTATGGATCATCTACGTCGGCTTCCTTCATACCTGACATCATCGCTCTCAATCAATCCTGGCTTAGATAAAGCTAGGACTCTCTCTTCATCTCCCTGCTTGCTCTCTGGACCAAGCAGTTAGTCACTTACCTGTACTATCATAACTGCTGGTTTTAAGGTGGTACCCTGGCAGTACAAGAACACTGTTCGCTGCACACGTCTCACTTTTGTTTTATTCTGTGACCCTTATAATTATAAGCTAGCCCCTTTAATTGTAAACTACACTGTAAAACAAAGACATCAGTAAATAAATCTGAGGCTACGCCCTATATGGGGTAGTTGAAACCAGAAATAGTGTGTTGTGTGGTGGGGTGTTTTTTTGGGTGGGATATGCTGTATGTAAAAAAAGAGTATATTTTTTTGTTGGGGGAAAAAAGGAGTTTTGACTCCCATGGTGGGGTATACTGGTGTTGCATTTTTGTTCGTTCGCTCTCTAAAAACGTGTCATCATCTCATCTCTCTGTGTCTCTCTATCTCTCGCTCTCTCTCTGTGTGCGCTTTTGGCTTTGGCGGCTGTGCGCTGACTTACAACACATACAAGTAGATGTAATATAGCGATTCTGGCACAATTTGGGGGTGGGGGAGATCGTAAATCATGTCAAATTTGACAGGTGGGGGGTGGGGGGATGGTAATTAATGTCAATTTTTGACAGGTGGGGGGTGGGGGGATGGCAATTAATGCCAATTTAATGGGCCATAAATTAGGTAGTTAATGACCATGTGTCAGAAAGCTGGCACAATTTGGGGGAGGGGTGAATATTTTTATTGTTTTGGGGTGCAGGTGTGTGAACATGATTGATCTTGCCGCCCCTGAAGCTGGCACAATTTGGGGGAGGGGTGAATATTTTTATTGTTTTGGGGTGCAGGTGTGTGAACATGATTGATCTTGCCGCCCCTGATTCAAACACAGATTGGGGGAGGGGGAATAATTTAATTGTTTTGGGATCACTGGGGGTGATCGTTAATGGTATAATTTATTGTTTTGGGGGTGCAGGTGTTCTCGGTATGTGGCTATTTTTGTTTTGTGCCACGTGTCTCGCCATGTGGTTATTTTCTACCGTGGGAACTTTTGTTTTGGTTATGTTTGGCTTGGACATCTCCATTGTTCTTGCATAGGTGTTTTGCTCCAATTGCTCGAGTGCGGGGGTTGTTTTATGGGTGCACGTGTTTGTTTTTC
This sequence comes from Lordiphosa clarofinis, assembly GCA_018904275.1. NCBI lineage: Eukaryota > Metazoa > Arthropoda > Insecta > Diptera > Drosophilidae > Lordiphosa > Lordiphosa clarofinis. The sequence goes on from JAEIGQ010000407.1 coordinate 25,348, forward strand.
ACCGATCAGTGCTCTGTTGTTAAATAAAGTCACACGATTTGGCTAAGGGTCGTTTGTGGGTCGATGTGTTCTCTCTGTCACACGCTAGGGTGAGATTGGTTTTGGGATCGATGCCCACGCGTCTGGTTGAGAGCCTTAGCAGGTTGTGTGTGTGTGTGTGTATGTATGCGAGTGGTGAAAAGGAACCGGTTTTTGATTTTGGAAAATTCTGTCACACGCTTGGCTAAGGGTCGTTTTGTGGGTCGATGTGTTCATTTCGATGGATACATTGCAGGTATTCAACCCAATTGTTGTTTTGGATGCATGTGTTGTTGGGCAAGTGTTAATGACCCTTAACTAGGAATATCGCTGCGTGGGGTTGCATGTAAATTTGTAATTTCATTAAATGATGAAATAGATCGTGAGAATAGTTCATGTCTGTTGGCATGTTGTTGTCTCAACATGGATTTTTGTAAAGGTAGATGTTTGTGGCTCTAGGGTGAAAAAACATGCTAATTTATCAAACTGATTCAGAAGATCATTGGAATAGTTGGAAAAAGGGTGATCATTGATACGGAGATGAGTGCTCAAGGCCCCCTTTTGTGGGTGGGAACACATTATGAGTCCATGAATTTCTGACATTACTTGGCGCGCATGCGCATCGGGCAATAACGTATGTGTAGTCTGGGGAGGTAAAAAGGATGGAACAACTGTTACCAAAAAACAGTAACTGCCACCAAGCCAACTGCCGGTTTGTCCACTTTTATGTTAAACACATCAACAACTGCTAACAACTGCAAAATAGCAACAACATCAACTGCTAATGTTAAGGTTGCTGCTTTTACATCAATTCAGGCTGCTACTAAACCGAGAACTGCAAAAAATATCACTTTTTTCTTGATTGCATCATGCCCAAAAAAATTCTAACCCTTATTTTGTTCATCTCACAAAACTATACACTCTAAACTCAACTTAACTCAAACCACATTCCCATCGAACTGTTGAACTAGAATTCTTTGAGGCGTCACTTGTGTGTTCAATCGAACAAAACTCAGCCTACTCAGGCCAACGCAGTGCGAGAGACATAGGAGAGAGAGAGAAGAGAGACGCATATGATGTTGTTGTTGCAGGTCAGAGCGCATGAAAAAACAACAAAACACAGCTGGCGCAATGGTCATGGGTGTCACTGTTTTAGCATATGTGTCTTTGTATGAGTTTTTTCATACGAGATGATTTTCGGTCGCTCAGAATAATCGTCGTTGAGCTAAGCGAGCAAATCACCCCGAGCTGAGTGGAATAAAGCGAGCTTGATTATATGAATTAAAACTTAAGGGTGAGCATGTTGCGTATGCACATTCGATGTATTGATTAATGTGTGAGCGATTTGAAAACGAGTGAAGCCGTTCTCTGGTACTAAACCAACAGCAGCATCATCTGCCGCAGCAACTTCGATGACTTAGATTACTAAACCAAACATAACAGCAACCATAAAAAAGAAAATCTGAAATTTTTCAGTTTTTTCCGTTTAAACAGCTCATTAAAATATTTTTAATTTTTTATAATAATATATTAATATAATAGTACAATAATATGAAATTAATGATTATATTTGACCTGTTCAGCTTATTTGGTCTGTTTGCGGGTATTTGGTTACACGAAAATGGATGAGAGTACCCTTAGAGATTTTACAAGGAGAAGAAATATCTTGAAAAGAAAATCCGCAGCAACTTCCATGACTAAGCCAAACATAACAGCAACCATAAAATCAGCTAAAAAGCCCTCAAAAACAGATGCACTGCTCACTAAACGCAAAAACAGCAGCAGCAACATGCTCTGTAAAGCCATAAGCAGCAGCATGTCTCCAAAAATTATCAAAGCAACAACCAGTTCCACCAAGGCACCAGTGAAACCTTTGAAACTAACCCCAACTAGTCCTGCAAAATCTACAAGTGAGCCTACTGCTCAAAGTCAGACCAGCAAAACGAAAGCAACGTCTAAGAAATAATCACATCTATTTTTGTAGGAAACGATATAATCAAAAAACTCGACCTAAGCATAAACTATTTATAAATGTTAGAACGTATTTTTTTATAGATACACATATACATATATTTTGGACCTGGAGGCTTCCTAGGATGAAAATCTTGAATTTTCATAGCTCAAAAACACATTTGATCAGGCATCTAATTTAACCTATGTTGAGAGCCTCAATTGCAATTACTTAGTTAACGTAGGTTCTATAGGTACTTATTATGATGTGCTCCCCCTCCCCGAAGGCAACTAATTATGTATGAAATTACGATAGCAATGTACAACGTTTAGTACGGACTTAAGCAAAGACAGTTCTTATGTTGTGGAATTTCTTTTTGGAGAAATTTTTTACTGATTTGATTTATGTTTTATATCAAAACATATAAAAATGTTTAGTAAAATATACCTATTTGCTTGTTGCACACACTTGTGTGTGTGTACACGCATGAAAAGATTATCAACTATCTCCGGCTGTGTGATTATCCTTCGTTAGGGTTGATGTTTTTTCTGAGCTCTTGGGTGATCTAGTTAGCAGGTGACACAGCTCAGGGTGTGTTAACTGCTACCTGTATCTGATTGAGCTGTTTGTGTATCGTCCGGCGTAACTGTGTGTGTATGTGTATACTTACTTATAAGGGTGGTTTTTTTGAGATTATGGTTAGGTAATTAACAGGTGTTAGGTAAGGGTTTTGCTAGTTGAATGTATTGAAATGATCGTAAAATATCTCCACATCCTTATGAGGTTGCTAGATGACTTCTTTGTATAGACGGTGGCTGTTGAGCATGCGCGCATGCTCACAAGCAGTTTTACTACACCCATTTTTATATACAGCACCAACGCTGATGATCCCGTGTCTATGCTTACATGTTTGTTAAAGTATTGCCTGACTTGTGGCTTTTGTTGTCAACATCTTAGCTAATTGAAATGCTAGTCATCTATCTCCCTCTATTCCACTCCGTTATGAGTTTGATGCCGTTGTCAGCTAATTGACAGGCTCCCCATGTCAGGGGTTGATAAACGAGTGTATTGAAAATGCTATTTTTTTATTTAAGCATTAATTATTTAGCATAAACATTGTTTATAATAAAATAACTAATTATAAGTATGAGGACTAGCTACTAGGCCATTAACTTAACAATTAGCTAAAGATTAGATTTTATTTAACAAACTGCATTTTTCTGTAAAAAAGCTTATTATTTTATTGATGTTTTCTGTGTTTGGGTTTGTTATTAGGTTGGATGGCGTGATACGGTCAAATATTTCAGTTCAGTTCAGTGATTTTGAAAGGCACTGCAATCGTCCAGGATATGTTTTACTGATAGGTCTCCTCAGCAGTCAGAGCAGTTTGGTTGATTTTCTCCTTAGAGGATGTGATTGTGAGTGAGATCATTTTGTTCAGTTCTGAGTCTGGTTAAGGTGCTGCAGTCTCTCCGATTACATGAGGCAGATTATCTGATATGATTTTTATTTGGGTTGGAGAGTTTGTACCTATGGTTATAGGCCCGCCAATCATCTATTTCAATGGATTTTAAGATGCTTATGATGCTACGCGTCATGTCCTGTTGAACTCCAGGGATGATTGTAATACATACTGATCATCCAGTTAGTTTAGCATCGCTATTCCGTCTATACCCATATGTCCGGGGACCCAGAATAACTTAGTTTTGCGTTGGTTTTGGAGTTGATTGTTGTTATAAAAAGTTCTCAATGCCTTGTAAGGCTGAAAGGATGTCGCTGCAGATGATATGTTTTCTCTTGTATTCGAAAGCGTGTTTTATAGCTACCGCTTTTGCTGAAAAGACTGAGTAGTGATGAGGGATATCGTTTGCTGCTGCAATTGCATGCATCCTCGAATGGTGGACAAGACTTTATAATTTTTCCGATGTCGCTTTGGTTTAGGACATTAGCTTGGGTATGAGTTTAAAAGTCGTTTGTGCGGCTCTCATCTTGAAATCTGGTAGTCTCGCTTCCGCAAGGCTGCATTTTGTGGGTGTCGTTGGGAATGCACCGATGCTGCGCCGCACCGCTGCATGATATGGAGGGAGGATTTTTTTTGATGATGGATGAGGGGGCACACCTGCCATAAATGGAGAGCCCGTAGTCATTTTAGACAGAACTAGTGCTCTTGCGGCATGGCCAAGAGAGGTGGGAAGGATAAAGGGCCGTTTTGATGTTAAGTCGTTTGTTTAGGTTTTTTCTAAGTTCATTACAATGTTGCTTAAATGTGAGTCGTTTGTCGATAGTAAGGCCAAAAATTTTAAGAAAAGTGACATGATCTATTTCGATGCTATTAAGCGTTAGTGCTGGATAAGTATAGTGTTTTTTCTTACATATATGATATATTTTGCATTTTCCAATAGATAGTGTGGCACCAGATGTTTTTCCCCAGATTTGAATTTCATTAATTATTTTTTTAAAAGTATTGTTAAGGGCTGTTTTCTTTATTTCTGTAGTTTCTCGTTTTAGTTCTATTTTCTTACGTTTTAACCAATGGTTAGATGAGTGCATCATCGGTGTATATTGAAAGTTCTATTTTCTTATGTTTTAAAAACGTTATTACTAAGGGTTTGGAAGGCTATCATGAACAAAACTACTGAAAGCGGCGATCCTTGGGGGAAACCGTTGTGTAATGTATAGAATTTTGACAGAGTGAAAGGATGTCTGACGCGTAATGGTGGAGATGTAGAAGTGAATCGAGCGTGCTATGTTGTGGTTTAAAGGCTGTTTGATGGTTGGGCTGATAAATTTATGTTTTGTAATGAAGCACTAAAGTCGCTTGGCTAACATGTTTTCTAGTGATTTTTTGCTTAGGTAGGAGGTCAGTGATATAGGCAACACATGGGCTTGTTTGGCTTAAAAATAGAAATAATTGACGCAGATTTCCACCCAATGAGGCTAAGAGTCCGCATTTAACATTGCATTGTACATATCTAATAACCTCTTTTTGGCTTCGGTTGGAAGGTGCTTCAGCATCGGGTATGAGATGTGCTCAATACCTGGGGTTTTGCCTTTGGCATGCCGTAGAGCAAGTTCAAGCTCGATGGGAGTAAAGTTTGAGTCAATATCAGTTGCGTCCGAAGACAGTTCTCCTTGTGAATATTGATGGGAAAGGGCTTCCTCTTTAAAAGCCTTGAGTTCTTGGGAAAGTTGACGTCCTTTGAATAATTTGACCACATGCTTCCGAAAGCATTGGCAATATCTATGGATGAATGAAGCTCTTTGTTCTGATCTTTAATTGCTTTGAAGGGAGCTGGAAAGTTCTCAGTCAATGCATTTAAATCATCCCATACTTTCTTTGTGGTCGAGAGGGGTGATATGTTTGAGGTGTATCTTTCAAAGGATTCCCGTTTAGCTATTTTGGCTTCTCTATTGGGGAATGCGTTGGCTTTTTTGTAGGAGAGCAGGTTATCAGTTGTTTGTGTTTGCTTATATTTGTGCCAAAGAGCCTGTTTTTGTTTCCGCAGAGCATGGAGTTTGGAGTTCCACCAAACAACTTCTCTGCAATGTGTTATGTGTTTGGTTTTAGGGATAGCTACATTTTCAAAAGCAATAATGGCTCTTGTTTATTCGCTGCAAATAAGTTTAAGTCATTTGATGTAGCGAAATTGAAATTTTCTTTGCATGTGGTGTAGAATAGCTCCCCAATTTGCTTTCTCAATCTAGAACTTTACGCTTGTTGGAATTTTTTCATTTTTATATTGAGTCTGAATAGCAGTCGTTATGGGATAGTGATCGCTTCCATGCAAATTGTCAGCAATTGGCCATGTGCAAGAAGGGGGCAAAGCCGCCGAAACCAGTGTTGGGTCGATGAGGGTGAAAGAATTATGAGTGGAGTGGTGGCTGGCTGATCCGTCATTCAGGATTGGTAAGATTGAGTTGTTTATGACCTCTTCCATTTTGGCAGCCTTTAGTGTTATGAGAAATTGAGCTCCATAGAGGGCTCCAAGCATTAAAATCTCCTACATACACAATAGGATTGTGTGTTAGGTCCACTATGCTTAGTATTCCATTGCCACTCAGCTAAAGTACGTGAGTACATACCCAATCCAATTGAGCATGTTTTACTATTTAGAGAAATAGTCTTGTGAGGAATGCTGTTGCGGCTAAGTACACCAACCCCTTGCTTTGCGATGAGGTTGGAAGGTAGTTCGTAATAATAATCACTCATTTGCTGAATTTTGCAGAATTTTATCTTAAGCCATTAAAAACTAAGCTAAAATTGTTGCCGTTGTGTGTTGCAAGTACAAAAGTACCCATTAAATGCGAACCGAGGCTTCATTTAAAAAAACTGGGTATGCGGTTTGCCATAAATTAAGGATCTTATGCCGGGCTTTTTTTAGTGTTGTACTGTGTAATATCCGGTTTTAGTTCCATTCATAAATTTAATAGTTCATGATAGTTGTTATAGTATCCATTCATGTTCCATTGTAATAATGTGAGAGTCATTGTTGGGGTGAGAAAATAGGATATTATATGCTTGAAATATATTATATTAAGTTTGTTTGTTTGTTAGTAACGAATTAAGAGTCACTCATTAATTCGTCTGAGGAGTAGTTGAGATTTGTTTTTGAAGTTTTTAGTGTGTTTTGCCGAAGTAATTTCGGAATTTGTTGTTTAGGTTTTGTTGTTGCTTTGGTTTTTTATTTTGATTTGCGTTTTCGCTTCGATTATGTGTAGCGTTAGCTACAGAAGAGTAAAAGGTGGTATTTACGACTTATGTGCCGTTGCATTGAATATTGTTTTTGCTTCTCGCATTATCCATTTTTTATGGTTTTGATTTTTTAGAATCTCTTTTTTGTTGCTGATACTTAGTGCATAGCCGAGAGATGGCTGGGTGTTCTTCCGATCACACACTTTGTTTGAGTGCAATATGTTGGGTGTGCTGCGGTAGAACACATTTCTCACTAAGACCGAATGTCAATGGATTGGATTGGAGTGAAGGCGATATTCCATAATTAAGTTTAATTGAAATACTTACTCCTCTCAATAGTTTTTCATCAGTAATTGTTCGAGGTGAAGCAAAAAGGTGCTTTTTATCAAAATATTTATCTAATAACATAATTGATATTGATATAGGATAAAACTTAAGTTCTTTACCTAATTACTTCACTAATTGTCAAATTCATAAAAAAGTTACCCGTTCGTTGTGCTGTAAATAATTTATTCAAGCTTTTGTAATATTAGAAAATTCAAAATATAAAATATATTTTAATGGTTAATCATATGTTTAATATATTAGCAATCATTAGAAGCTCTTTATGAGAAGACGATTATTCAACTATAGAGCAAGGATGGAGTAATTTAAACGTCTTTTTGAACCGACATATAAAAAAATTCACATAACTTGCACAAACGGTTTAGGTGCATCCAGAAGGGGTTAAACCTTCATTCTAGAATATCTAGAGAGCCCGGTAGATTTTTGTTAATATCGTTGTGTATGATGGTATAATGGGATATTGCATATTCCTAAGAGATGGGGCAAAACATCCACAGTACAACACTAAAAAAAGCCCGGCATAAGATCCTAAATTTATGACAAACCGCATACCCAGTTTTTTTAAATGAAGCCTCGGTTCGCATTTAATGGGTACTTTTGTACTTGCAACACACAACGGCAACAATTTTAGCTTAGTTTTTAATGGCTTAAGATAAAATTCTGCAAAATTCAGCAAATGAGTGATTATTATTACGAACTACCTTCCAACCTTATCGCAAAGCAAGGGGTTGGTGTACTTAGCCGCAACAGCATTCCTCACAAGACTATTTCTCTAAATAGTAAAACATGCTCAATTGGATTGGGTATGTACTCACGTACTTTAGCTGAGTGGCAATGGAATACTAAGCATAGTGGACCTAACACACAATCCTATTGTGTATGTAGGAGATTTTAATGCTTGGAGCCCTCTATGGAGCTCAATTTCTCATAACACTAAAGGCTGCCAAAATGGAAGAGGTCATAAACAACTCAATCTTACCAATCCTGAATGACGGATCAGCCAGCCACCACTCCACTCATAATTCTTTCACCCTCATCGACCCAACACTGGTTTCGGCGGCTTTGCCCCCTTCTTGCACATGGCCAATTGCTGACAATTTGCATGGAAGCGATCACTATCCCATAACGACTGCTATTCAGACTCAATATAAAAATGAAAAAATTCCAACAAGCGTAAAGTTCTAGATTGAGAAAGCAAATTGGGGAGCTATTCTACACCACATGCAAAGAAAATTTCAATTTCGCTACATCAAATGACTTAAACTTATTTGCAGCGAATAAACAAGAGCCATTATTGCTTTTGAAAATGTAGCTATCCCTAAAACCAAACACATAACACATTGCAGAGAAGTTGTTTGGTGGAACTCCAAACTCCATGCTCTGCGGAAACAAAAACAGGCTCTTTGGCACAAATATAAGCAAACACAAACAACTGATAACCTGCTCTCCTACAAAAAAGCCAACGCATTCCCCAATAGAGAAGCCAAAATAGCTAATCGGGAATCCTTTAAAAGATACACCTCAAACATATCACCCCTCTCGACCACAAAGAAAGTATGGGATGATTTAAATGCATTGACTGAGAACTTTCCAGCTCCCTTCAAAGCAATTAAAGATCAGAACAAAGAGCTTCATTCATCCATAGATATTGCCAATGCTTTCGGAAGCATGTGGTCAAATTATTCAAAGGACGTCAACTTTCCCAAGAACTCAAGGCTTTTAAAGAGGAAGCCCTTTCCCATCAATATTCACAAGGAGAACTGTCTTCGGACGCAACTGATATTGACTCAAACTTTACTCCCATCGAGCTTGAACTTGCTCTACGGCATGCCAAAGGCAAAACCCCAGGTATTGAGCACATCTCATACCCGATGCTGAAGCACCTTCCAACCGAAGCCAAAAAGAGGTTATTAGATATGTACAATCAAAGATTTATTTATATTATAGATGACGCATGTGAAACTAAAAACGAGTCTTTTTGGGAGCTGACATTGGATGCAAATTTTTGCATTTCGCTGCCTTTACGAGGATGCGTATACTGAAACTTAGCTATATTTTTCAAAATTAGCTATTCTGCTAAGAGCAAAAATTTATAGGTAATTTAGATGACACATGTGACGAAAATAACGATTTTTATTGGGAGCTGACATTGGATCCCAAAAAAAAAATATTGTATGAGATGCGGTATCTATATATGTATTGTCTTTGGTACAATGCAATGTTAAATGCGGACTCTTAGCCTCATTGGGTGGAAATCTGCGTCAATTATTTCTATTTTTAAGCCAAACAAGCCCATGTGTTGCCTATATCACTGACCTCCTACCTAAGCAAAAAATCACTAGAAAACATGTTAGCCAAGCGACTTTAGTGCTTGTGCAACTTATTCCTTAAAATCAAAGAGCCGCTCGTACAGCTCAGTGATTCAGCAGAAACGTTCGCACAATTGCCGAATCCCTAACTAAGAACACAATCGCGTACTGTTAGGAACTGATTTTTATTAAGGAGCGTTACTGGTTTTATAGATAAACTTATATACCTAATACATGAGACAACTGTAATTATAATTATTCTTGTCCTTATTCAATACATGTGATACATTTGTTTCTTATATACTTAGTGGTTCGAATGTATTACATCTCTTTCTCGATCATCTTACTTGCCTATTTAAATATAGTGTGGTGTTGCTCTTGCTTACTTAATTTAGACAACATGTGGTTATTTATCCTTTTTTGTCACGCATTTCCCCTCTTGAACAGATGTGCTTGTAGGCGTAGGAAAAGGACCCCTACCTAGTTTGACCTTTTCAAGTGTATCATATTCAAGTGGGTTCATGTAGTCAGATTTGTAACGTCTTCTTGTGTTAAATACGAGGGTCACATGTTTATTAAACATTTTGCGGGGGGCCTTAATGACTTATACCTTATTAATAATTTTGTCATGCAATTAATGTTTAGAATTTTCTTTTTTTCAAATATATGTATATATTTTACGCTACATTTTGTGGAGTTCCAAATTCGATTTTTATTTTATTGTTCTTTGATTTACATTTTTGTACTCCGTAAATAATACCTAGAACTGACAATCCAATTAATATTAAACAAAACGAAATGTGACCACTTGCGTTGTGAACATTTATTCCTCTGAGCTTAACGTTTTCTAATTTTTGCTCATCTACAAATTCTCTTAGTTTCATTATGTCATAAGTGTTGTTTATTAATTTTGTTACCATAGGCTTTATTTTTTCTGATTTAATTTTACTTGCTAAGACCGTAACTGGTGCTGCTTCATTGTGGACGACGTCTTCAGTGGTGATATCATGAGCTGCTGTTAAAAGTTGTTTTCCATTGCGAGCGGTACAGCCTCGGCGAAGTTTAAGTATTCCTTGGGCGGCAATTTTCATCACTTGACTGTTATGGTTTCCACATGTCCATTCTAATATGGTATCGCTGAACGCTTTGTCTCTTCTTTCTCTGTTTCCAGTGGCCATACATTTGTTATTGGTCTTTTTATAACTCCATTTTGCGTTTTAATAGAAACAACTCGAACTTTCCCGTCGTTCCCTGGATGTGTTTCTTCAATCCTTCCAAGTTGCCATTTTGTTGGACTTATACTCTCACTATCTGTTAAAGCAATTTTTTCATTTTCCAAGTTAATAGATTCATTTTGCCACTTTAAACATTCTTGAAGTGAATACAGGCATTTTTCCTTCCATTTTTGCCAAAATTGATTCATTTTTAAAAACCGTTTCCATGGATCGAATAATGATACATCTACGTCTTCTGAACCGTCAAGTATAAGCTTTCTTATCATATAATGACCGATCTCTGAAATATCGACAATCTTTTTGCTACAGTCGATTGAACCTAATGGTCTTGAATTTCGAATTGCATCGATTACTTCTTCGTGTGTCAGCTTTTTGTCACCGTTTCCTCTTATTAAATGGTGTTTTACTAAATTAGTACATGCTTTCAAATTTCCTCCAAAGTGAGGACTTGCCGGCGGAATATTAAAAATTCGGGTCATTTCTCCAAAATTATTGTCATATTCTTGCTTTGATAATAATTCATTTATTACTTCTTTTTTCGTTGTTCTTTTTCCTTTGTAACGGGCATTTTTATTGTCAATTTTCTATCAATATTGTTCGTTGTCGTCTTGTTACCCCATGCCGTGCATTTGTCATTATCCGTTGTAATTGTTACTTCGGGCACTTCCTCTGTTTTACAAATCTGTTTTAAGTTTACCGCCGTTTGTATTGGTTGCTTTCCGATTGCTTGCACTGCTCCTGATAAAATCCATCCGAGTTTTGTACATTGCCCGATCACAGTGTCTTCTTGTTTCAGGCCTTGCATTAGAATTTCTGCTACCAAATCTCCTCCAATAAGGATATCTATGCTGCTTCGCACATTGAACATAGGATCCGCTAGCCTCTCATTTTTCCATGTTCCTTTTTCATATGCAAATGAACTAGGTGGTTGTGGGCTGAGTAGTTTTGGTAAAACGACAGCTTCTGTTTTAAACCTTTCTTTGCTCAGGAACCGTGGTCGAATTTTCAACTGAAGAGCCGCTTTAGAAACTCCCACTAAATTTTCACCAAGTCCATATATTTTAGTTTTCTTCTTATGCTTTGGTAATTTTAGAATTAGAGCTGCTTCCTCTGATATAACTGTGATTTGCGATCCTTGATCTATTACTGCACGGAACATCACCCATTCTCCAGTTGCAGCTTGAACTTGAACTTGTGCAGTTGACAGTAATGTCTTCTTGTTTTCCGGTGATTGTAATGTCATTGCTAATTTAACCTCTTCATCCGTATGTAATAATTCATGGTGAGGGTTTTTACATATTTCACATGTCTTCTCTTCTTCTGGGCAGTTTCTATATGGTGAATATTTGTGACCAAGACATCTAAAACATATTCGTTCCAATTGTACAAAGTTCCATTTCTCGCTTGTAGACATATTTGTAAACTTTCTGCAATCTTCTATCCTGTGGCCCGTCATTTTACAATACAAGCAACTGTAATCCACTGTACTGCTCATTATTTTTGGATTTTCGCGGTTATATTGCTTCGGATGTCGAATCGCTTTTATCGCTTGCAGGTGTTTTTCCAGAAACTCTAGTACATCATTTAATGTTTGAACTTCTTTTGGTGTAGCACATGTGTGTTCGTATTGCTGTTGTCCTGAACGATCAAATTTTCTCAATAATATTCCTGCGATAAACACATCGGAGCCGTCAAGTGGAATTTCCATTCCTTTAATGGCATGAGTGCATTTTTGTGTGGTGTCCAGCATCTGCTGAACACTTCGTTCCGATTCGCTGTTCATCAGTGGCAAATCGAGTATTTGCAGAAAATGCTTCATGAATAGTTGTCTTCGATTTTCATATCTGTTTTTTAAAATCGATAGTGCCACTTCATAATTATCCTCAGTAATAAGCAAATGTTTTATCAAATACATTGCTTCACCCTTAACTAATTCTTTAAGGCGCATTAGCTTCTCTTTATTTGATAGGCTAACGTTATTTGCTACCATTTCCTTAAAAATGTCATAAAAACTAGCCCAAGTCGAAATATCTCCAAAAAACGGAGGTATTTCAATCTCTCTTAGCTTTATACATTGTTCAGATGGCTTATGTTGAGTCATCCATATTTCTTTGTCTCGTTTTTTCTGCTTCAACTCCTCGTATCTTTCCAATAGCGATGAAGTGATTTGCCCATTTTCTTTTAATTCTTTGAAAATGTCCGTTAATTGCTGAAAATCTTCTTTTAAGTATTCGCTGTCGATTCGATGTAGTTTAACATCTAAACCAGCTCTTTTTATTGTTCTTAACAGCGTCTCACATGCTTGGTTGAATTCCTGCTTCCGAATTTCTTGGTCTCCGATCATTTGCTGCATGGATGTGTTCATGGTTTTTTCTACTGTTTTTTTATTTAGCTCAGATATTATTTTGTTCTTTAAGGCTTGAGTTTTTGCGAAGCCATCCTTAGAAAAATAATCGCCAGAAAAAACTTCTTTATTTCTTATCATCTCTTCGTGCTGTTGCTTGAAGAGCTCCCACTGGTTCTGAACCTCTGTCATTAGGTCCATATTAGAACCATCAATGAGATTTAATTCCTCTTCCCATTTTTTCATCTGCATATAAATTGCAGACTGACTTGCAGCTAAAGCGTTTAGCTGCTCTCTTGTTAGCACCATTTTGTATTTAAATATTATTCAATTCAAAAAAATTTTTTTTTTATCTTATTTTTTATTGTTTTTTATTATCAATCTTTTTTCAATTCGCTTAAATCTTTTTTAAGTTTCTGCTTATGTTCCCCAGTTGACAAATTTATTAATCGATAAAGTTCTTTATATTTTCTTCTTTTTTGCTTTTTTTTTTCTGCCTTATATTCCTCTATCGTTAGAGGCTGAGGTCCTGCGCCTTTTTGTGCTGCAGTCTCCCAAAACTCCTCCGCCTTTTCCAATATTCTCTTGTAGATCGCCGCGGTGGTCGCCTGAGCCTCCGCTGCCGCTTGTGGGTTCGCCGCGGTGGTCGCCTTAGCCTCCGCTGCCGCTTGTAGATTCGCCGCGGTGGTCGCCTTAGCCTTCGCTGCCGCTTGTAGATTCGCCGCGGTGGTCGCCTTAGCCTCCGCTGCCGCTTGTAGATTCGCCGCGGTGGTCGCCTTAGCCTCCGCTGCCGCTTGTAGATTCGCCGCGGTGGTCGCCTGAGCCTCCGCTGCCGCTTGTTGATTCGCCGCGGTGGTCGCCTGAGCCTCCGCTGCCGCTTGTGGGTTCGCCGCGGTGGTCGCCTTAGCCTCCGCTGCCGCTTGTAGATTCGCCGCGGTGGTCGCCTTAGCCTCCGCTGCCGCTTGTAGGTTCGCCGCGGTGGTCGCCTGAGCCTCCGCTGCCGCTTGTAGTTTCGCCGCGGTGGTCGCCTAGCCTCCGCTGCCGCTTTCGCCGCGGTGGTGTTAGCCTCCGCTGCCGCTTGTAAGTTCGCCGCGGTGGTCGCCTGAGCCTCCGCTGATGCTTGTGGGTCGCCGCGGTGGTCGCCTTAGACTCCGCTGCCGCTTGTAGATTCGCCGCGGTGGTCGCCTTAGCCTCCGCTGCCGCTTGTAGATTCGCCGCGGTGGTCGCCTGACCTCCGCGTTCGCCTGCGTGTCGCCGCTTGTAAATTCGCCGCGGTGGTCGCCTTAGCCTCCGCTGCCGCTTGTAATTTCGCCGCGGTGGTCGCCTTAGCCTCCGCTGCCGCTTGTAGGTTCGCTGGTTCTCTCAAACCCCGCCAAATCCCGCGCCGCCGTCTTAGGGCTGAATTTTTTTATTTAGTTTCCCTAATCTATGCCGTAGTGCACTGTGAGGTGCGCCTTGCGGACTTAATACCGTGGATACCGTTTTAAGAGTATGCCAACTGGTTTGGCGGTCTATGAGAGTAAGTGAATACTCGAAGGACCATAATGTGCAACTTATTCCTTAAAATCAAAGAGCCGCTCGTACAGCTCAGTGATTCAGCAGAAACGTTCGCACAATTGCCGAATCCCTAACTAAGAACACAATCGCGTACTGTTAGGAACTGATTTTTATTAAGGAGCGTTACTGGTTTTATAGATAAACTTATATACCTAATACATGAGACAACTGTAATTATAATTATTCTTGTCCTTATTCAATACATGTGATACATTTGTTTCTTATATACTTAGTGGTTCGAATGTATTACATCTCTTTCTCGATCATCTTACTTGCCTATTTAAATATAGTGTGGTGTTGCTCTTGCTTACTTAATTTAGACAACATGTGGTTATTTATCCTTTTTTGTCACGCATTTCCCCTCTTGAACAGATGTGCTTGTAGGCGTAGGAAAAGGACCCCTACCTAGTTTGACCTTTTCAAGTGTATCATATTCAAGTGGGTTCATGTAGTCAGATTTGTAACGTCTTCTTGTGTTAAATACGAGGGTCACATGTTTATTAAACAGTGCTTCATTACAAAACATAAATTTATCAGCCCAACCATCAAACAGCCTTTAAACCACAACATAGCACGCTCGATTCACTTCTACATCTCCACCATTACGCGTCAGACATCCTTTCACTCTGTCAAAATTCTATACATTACACAACGGTTTCCCCCAAGGATCGCCGCTTTCAGTAGTTTTGTTCATGATAGCCTTCCAAACCCTTAGTAATAACGTTTTTAAAACATAAGAAAATAGAACTTTCAATATACACCGATGATGCACTCATCTACAGCAAATGTAAAGATACAACAGCCCTTAACAATACTTTTAAAAAAATAATTAATGAAATTCAAATCTGGGGAAAAACATCTGGTGTCACACTATCTATTGGAAAATGCAAAATATATCATATATGTAAGAAAAAACACTATACTTATCCAGCACTAACGCTTAATAGCATCGAAATAGAACATGTCACTTTTCTTAAAATTTTTGGCCTTACTATCGACAAACGACTCACATTTAAGCAACATTGTAATGAACTTAGAAAAAAACCTAAACAAACGACTTAGCATCAAAACGGCCCTTTATCCTTCCCACCTCTCTTGGCCATGCCGCAAGAGCACTAGTTCTGTCTAAAATTGACTACGGGCTTTCCATTTATGGCAGGTGTGCCCCCTCATCCATCATCAAAAAAAATCCTTCCTCCATATCATGCAGCGGTGCGGCGCAGCATCGGTGCATTCCCAACGACACCCACAAAATGCAGCCTTGCGGAAGCGAGACTACCAGATTTCAAGATGAGAGCCGCACAAACGACTTTTAAACTCATACCCAAGCTAATGTCCTAAACCAAAGCGACATCGGAAAAATTATAAAGTCTTGACCACCATTCGAGGATGCATGCAATTCAGCAAACGATATCCCTCATCACTACTCAGTCTTTTCAGCAAAAGCGGTAGCTATAAAACACGCTTTCGAATACAAGAGAAAACAAATCATCTGCAGCGACATCCTTTCAGCCTTACAAGGCATTGAGAACTTTTTATAACAACAATCAACTCCAAAACCAACGCAAAACTAAGTTATTTTGGGTCCCCGGACATATGGGTATAGACGGAATAGCGATGCTAAACTAACTGGATGATCAGTATGTATTACAATCATCCCTGGAGTTCAACAGGACATGACGCGTAGCATCATAAGCATCTTAAAATCCATTGAAATAGATGATTGGCGGGCCTATAACCATAGGTACAAACTCTCCAACCCAAATAAAAATCATATCAGATAATCTGCCTCATGTAATCGGAGAGACTGCAGCACCTTAACCAGACTCAGAACTGAACAAAATGATCTCACTCACAATCACATCCTCTAAGGAGAAAATCAACCAAACTGCTATGACTGCTGAGGAGACCTATCAGTAAAACATATCCTGGACGATTGCAGTGCCTTTCAAAATCACTGAACTGAACTGAAATATTTGACCGTATCACGCCATCCAACCTAATAACAAACCCAAACACAGAAAACATCAATAAAATAATAAGCTTTTTTACAGAAAAATGCAGTTTGTTAAATAAAATCTAATCTTTAGCTAATTGTTAAGTTAATGGCCTAGTAGCTAGTCCTCATACTTATAATTAGTTATTTTATTATAAACAATGTTTATGCTAAATAATTAATGCTTAAATAAAAAAAAATTGCATTTTCAATACACTCGTTTATCAACCCCTGACATGGGGAGCCTGTCAATTAGCTGACAACGGCATCAAACTCATAACGGAGTGGAATAGAGGGAGATAGATGACTAGCATTTCAATTAGCTAAGATGTTGACAACAAAAGCCACAAGTCAGGCAATACTTTAACAAACATGTAAGCATAGACACGGGATCATCAGCGTTGGTGCTGTATATAAAAATGGGTGTAGTAAAACTGCTTGTGAGCATGCGCGCATGCTCAACAGCCACCGTCTATACAAAGAAGTCATCTAGCAACCTCATAAGGATGTGGAGATATTTTACGATCATTTCAATACATTCAACTAGCAAAACCCTTACCTAACACCTGTTAATTACCTAATCTCAGTAAAAAACCACCCTTATAAGTAAGTATACACATACACACACAGTTACGCCGGACGATACACAAAC
Source organism: Lordiphosa clarofinis (assembly GCA_018904275.1). Lineage (NCBI taxonomy): Eukaryota > Metazoa > Arthropoda > Insecta > Diptera > Drosophilidae > Lordiphosa > Lordiphosa clarofinis. Next base: position 42,448 of record JAEIGQ010000407.1, read on the forward strand.
AGCTCAATCAGATACAGGTAGCAGTTAACACACCCTGAGCTGTGTCACCTGCTAACTAGATCACCCAAGAGCTCAGAAAAAACATCAACCCTTACGAAGGATAATCACACAGCCGGAGATAGTTGATAATCTTTTCATGCGTGTACACACACACAAGTGTGTGCAACAAGCAAATAGGTATATTTTACTAAACATTTTTATATGTTTTGATATAAAACATAAATCAAATCAGTAAAAAATTTCTCCAAAAAGAAATTCCACAACATAAGAACTGTCTTTGCTTAAGTCCGTACTAAACGTTGTACATTGATATCGTAATTTCATACATAATTAGTTGCCTTCGGGGAGGGGGAGCACATCATAATAAGTACCTATAGAACCTACGTTAACTAAGTAATTGCAATTGAGGCTCTCAACATAGGTTAAATTAGAAGCCTGATCAAATGTGTTTTTTGAGCTATGAAAATTCAAGATTTTCATCCTAGGAAGCCTCCAGGTCCAAAATATATGTATATGTGTATCTATAAAAAAATACGTTCTAACATTTATAAATAGTTTATGCTTAGGTCGAGTTTTTTGATTATATCGTTTCCTACAAAAATAGATGTGATTATTTCTTAGACGTTGCTTTCGTTTTGCTGGTCTGACTTTGAGCAGTAGGCTCACTTGTAGATTTTGCAGGACTAGTTGGGGTTAGTTTCAAAGGTTTCTCTGGTGCCTTGGTGGAACTGGTTGTTGCTTTGATAATTTTTGGAGACATGCTGCTGCTTATGGCTTTACAGAGCATGTTGCTGCTGCTGTTTTTGCGTTTAGTGAGCAGTGCATCTGTTTTTGAGGGCTTTTTAGCTGATTTTATGGTTGCTGTTATGTTTGGCTTAGTCATGGAAGTTGCTGCGGATTTTCTTTTCAAGATATTTCTTCTCCTTGTAAAATCTCTAAGGGTACTCTCATCCATTTTCGTGTAACCAAATACCCGCAAACAGACCAAATAAGCTGAACAGGTCAAATATAATCATTAATTTCATATTATTGTACTATTATATTAATATATTATTATAAAAATTAAAAATATTTTAATGAGCTGTTTAAACGGAAAAAACTGAAAAATTTCAGATTTTCTTTTTTATGGTTGCTGTTATGTTTGGTTTAGTAATCTAAGTCATCGAAGTTGCTGCGGCAGATGATGCTGCTGTTGGTTTAGTACCAGAGAACGGCTTCACTCGTTTTCAAATCGCTCACACATTAATCAATACATCGAATGTGCATACGCAACATGCTCACCCTTAAGTTTTAATTCATATAATCAAGCTCGCTTTATTCCACTCAGCTCGGGGTGATTTGCTCGCTTAGCTCAACGACGATTATTCTGAGCGACCGAAAATCATCTCGTATGAAAAAACTCATACAAAGACACATATGCTAAAACAGTGACACCCATGACCATTGCGCCAGCTGTGTTTTGTTGTTTTTTCATGCGCTCTGACCTGCAACAACAACATCATATGCGTCTCTCTTCTCTCTCTCTCATATGTCTCTCGCACTGCGTTGGCCTGAGTAGGCTGAGTTTTGTTCGATTGAACACACAAGTGACGCCTCAAAGAATTCTAGTTCAACAGTTCGATGGGAATGTGGTTTGAGTTAAGTTGAGTTTAGAGTGTATAGTTTTGTGAGATGAACAAAATAAGGGTTAGAATTTTTTGGGCATGATGCAATCAAGAAAAAAGTGATATTTTTTGCAGTTCTCGGTTTAGTAGCAGCCTGAATTGATGTAAAAGCAGCAACCTTAACATTAGCAGTTGATGTTGTTGCTATTTTGCAGTTGTTAGCAGTTGTTGATGTGTTTAACATAAAAGTGGACAAACCGGCAGTTGGGTTGGTGGCAGTTACTGTTTTTTGGTAACAGTTGTTCCATCCTTTTTACCTCCCCAGACTACACATACGTTATTGCCCGATGCGCATGCGCGCCAAGTAATGTCAGAAATTCATGGACTCATAATGTGTTCCCACCCACAAAAGGGGGCCTTGAGCACTCATCTCCGTATCAATGATCACCCTTTTTCCAACTATTCCAATGATCTTCTGAATCAGTTTGATAAATTAGCATGTTTTTTCACCCTAGAGCCACAAACATCTACCTTTACAAAAATCCATGTTGAGACAACAACATGCCAACAGACATGAACTATTCTCACGATCTATTTCATCATTTAATGAAATTACAAATTTACATGCAACCCCACGCAGCGATATTCCTAGTTAAGGGTCATTAACACTTGCCCAACAACACATACATCCAAAACAACAATTGGGTTGAATACCTGCAATGTATCCATCGAAATGAACACATCGACCCACAAAACGACCCTTAGCCAAGCGTGTGACAGAATTTTCCAAAATCAAAAACCGGTTCCTTTTCACCACTCGCATACATACACACACACACACACAACCTGCTAAGGCTCTCAACCAGACGCGTGGGCATCGATCCCAAAACCAATCTCACCCTAGCGTGTGACAGAGAGAACACATCGACCCACAAACGACCCTTAGCCAAATCGTGTGACTTTATTTAACAACAGAGCACTGATCGGTGAAAAACAAACACGTGCACCCATAAAACAACCCCCGCACTCGAGCAATTGGAGCAAAACACCTATGCAAGAACAATGGAGATGTCCAAGCCAAACATAACCAAAACAAAAGTTCCCACGGTAGAAAATAACCACATGGCGAGACACGTGGCACAAAACAAAAATAGCCACATACCGAGAACACCTGCACCCCCAAAACAATAAATTATACCATTAACGATCACCCCCAGTGATCCCAAAACAATTAAAAATATTCCCCCTCCCCCAATCTGTGTTTGAATCAGGGGCGGCAAGATCAATCATGTTCACACACGTGCACCCCAAAACAATAAAAATATTCACCCCTCCCCCAAATTGTGCCAGCTTCAGGGGCGGCAAGATCAATCATGTTCACACACCTGCACCCCAAAACAATAAAAATATTCACCCCTCCCCCAAATTGTGCCAGCTTTCTGACACATGGTCATTAACTACCTAATTTATGGCCCATTAAATTGGCATTAATTGCCATCCCCCCACCCCCCACCTGTCAAAAACTGACATTAATTACCATCCCCCCACCCCCCACCTGTCAAATTTGACATGATTTACGATCTCCCCCACCCCCAAATTGTGCCAGAATCGCTATATTACATCTACTCATACATACAGACAGACAGACAGAGACACACACACACACGCACACACACACACACACATACAGACACTCACTGGCAGGCAGAGGAGGCATGCGTGGCGCGTGTCATTCGTTTTAGTTTTTAGTTTGATTTGTTCGTTTGTGGCTGCTGGTGGTTTGTGTTGTTGTGAGTTTAAAAATTGTTAAAAATTGCAAAAAAAAACTTGAAAAAAATAGAGGCAAGCTAACTTCGGCTCGACCGAAGTTTATATACCCTTGGAGCTTGATATGTGCCTGACAGTTTGTATGGCAGCTATACTATATAGTGGTCCGATTTCGAAAAATTTTGGTGAAATGATGTAAAATCATTAAAAACTTATAAATACGAGCGTTGGGAGCGATAACATTGAAAACAAAAAAGTTTTTCTCACTAAGACTTTTTTTCAGACCTAACTTTTGTATGGCAGCTATACTATATAGTTGTCCGATTTCAAAAAATTTTAGTGAAATTATGTGAAATCATTGAAAACTTATAAATACGAGCGTTGGGAGCGATAACATTGAAAACAAAAAAGTTTTTCTCACTAAGACTTTTTTTTCAGACCTAACTTTTGTATAGCAGCTATACTATATAGTTGTCCGATTTCAAAATGGCTTGGTGAAATTATGTGAAATCACTAAAAACTTATAAATACGAGCGTTGGGAGCGATAACATCGAAAACAAAAAAGTTTTTCTCACTAAAACTAGTTTTTCAACCGATCGTTCCTATGGCAGCTATATGCTATAGTCATCCGATCCGGCCGGTTCCGACAAATGTGCAGCGTATTTATACCAAAAGACTTCGTGCAAAGTTTGGTTACGATAGCTTTAAAACTGACGGAGGAGATAGCATAGAAACAGACGGACGGACAGACGGACGGACAGACGGACGGACAGACGGACAGACGGACATGGCTATATCAACTCAGCTCGTCATGCTGATCAAGAATATATATACTTTATGTGGTCGGAGATGCTTCCTTCTATGCGTTACAAACATCCGGACAATTTTAATATACCCTCTCCAAGGGTATAAAAAGTGTAAAAAAAATTGAATACAAAACACAGTGAGACAGAACAAGAAAAACAACAACAAGAACAAGTGAAAGGAGCCAGGCGGAAAAAAAATTCTAAAAAAACAAGGTAAAACAGAAAAATTGATAAAAATAACTAAAGCTAAAATTGGTGTGTTAGTGTTAGTGTACCGTTAGTGTTAGTAGTCGTCGTCGTCGTCTTCGTCAGTCAGTCAGTCAGTCAATCGTCAGTCATCTCAATTCCTTTTTGGTTTTTTGTGTGTGTTGTGTTTGATCCAGTGTCCGTTTTTGATTAGTTTTTTAGTAGGTCTCTCTAATGTGTGTCTTTCGGTCAGTCAGTCGGTTTGTCGTCGGTTGGTCAGAGTCGTCGTCGAGTCAGTCAATCAGTCAGTTAGTCAGTTAGTAAGTCAGTTAGTTAGTCAGTCAGTCAGTCAGTCAGAGGGGTAGTTAGTCGTTCGTTTTAATTTTTAGTTTTGTCTGTCGCGTCGTCTGTCGTCTTGTCGTCTGTCTCGCTCGCTCTGTTTTTTTGTTGTGCACAGCATAGCAGAAGCAGCAAGAGCAGCAGCAGCAGCAGCAGCATCAACAAAAACAACAAGAACAAGAAAAAATCAAAGTAAAAATGCGCAATTGTTTTTTGCCATAATTTTGTTAAATTTTTTTGTTGTAAATTGTGTGTTTAAATGAAATAAAAAGAAGAAAAGCAACATACAGACAGACAGACAGGCTAAAAAAAAGCATAAAAAGCGTATAAAAATTTGATTAATATTATTTTTTGGGTAAAAATTGATAATTTTGTAATAGAGAGTTAGCTTTGTATATTTTGCACAGTTGGAAATGATTGGCTATTGGAAAATTTTGAATATAAATTTTGTATAATAATTTATAATTGTTATACATACATACATACATATATATATATATATATATATATATATATATATATATATATATATATATATATATATATATATGTATATGTAAGCACATATGTACATAAGTATGAACTAGCAACAAAAACTAATTTTTCGCAAACATATGTTCACACATATATCGATAGTTACATTCGTTGAACGCTCAAACATGCATCCATATGCAAGAAAAATCTTAAGAAGATAACAAAAATTTGGGAGCTATTTGCATATGACAAATACGTAGGGGAGAGTGGGGGGTTGTGATCATAGTTTTGTTTTTCGAACATAACTTAGCCAAAAATCAATATATTTTCATTCTGTAAATTTTGTATTTTAGGTAAAAGATGCACGAAACTTTCCTCATCACTAGTTTAAAAAAATATATTTTTGGGGTTTTTTTATTTGATATTGAAAAAAAAGTGACTTTTTGAAATTTCAAAAATTTGTGGGGGGTTGTGAGCCACCCATCTAAAAGTTCAAAATTCGTGTTTTTAAGCAAATATTCTTTATTAAATGAAAAAAATAAAATTTGTTCTCATATTCTGAATTAAGAAATATCAATGAAGAGTGAAAATTGATTGACGGCATCAGGCTTGTTTTCTTTTATATAGGACCACTTTTTGCTGGTGGCTGTTCTTTTTGTTTGCCTTTTTAATGGGTTTTTAACTTCTTTGGAGAGTTTTTCCTCTGTTTTATTGCGTATCATTGCAATATCCTCTTTGGAAGTCAAAACCAACATTTTTCCAAAGTGGCTCACAACCCCCCATATCTCACTTTTTTTTGGTGACGTCACATAACAAAAAAAAAAAATTATTTAAAAAAAACATAATTCTATTAAAAAGGCAAATGACCAAAGATATTTCCCTCATACTTACTTTTGGCATTACGAAAGAAATTTTGTATAATATTCACAAGTCAAAAATGAAAAAAAAAACTTTTTTTTTTGAAAGAAAAGTCGAGTTCTGGTTCTCAAACTTAAAGAACGTGTTGACTGATCGGTTGCTAGCCAAAAGTTAGATAATAAGAAGGGAAACACTTGACATAAACAAAAAGTGTAAATTTATTTTTTTTTTGTGGCCAATATTCGAGTGGCTCACAACCCCCAGCGGCTCAGAACCCCCCATTCTCCCCTATACATAACAATACATAACATATCTATATATGCGCGCAAAATCAATGTGTATTCATACATTTGTATGTACACGCAACAAAAACGCAGTTTTTTTGGTTCAACTGTAAATTCTTGCATATGGGTCATTCTTTTATAAACCGAACAGCAAAAATTTTTTTATTTTTTATTTTAATAAAAAAAAATCCGAAATTAGATCTCGACATGCCCATCAAAACGTAATTTGCGGTTTTGCACAAAAATTTTTTGTTAATTTTATAAACAATTTCAAAAATCGTCAAAAACGAACAAATGGAAAAAAAAGGGTTTTTTAAAAACGTGATATCTCAGGATTGGTTTATCGGATAGGTCTCAAGTTGATATAACACTGAGAAAAAATTATATGTAATTTTTAGCAACATTTACTTAATATTATTAAATAATTTTAAAATCTATAAAATTACAATTTGAGTAGATACAGTAAAATTTTTTCCATCGATATCAACTTGAGACCTATCCGATAAACCAATCCTGAGATATCACGTTTTTAAAAACCCTTTTTTTTTCCATTTTTTCGTTTTTGACGATTTTTGAAATTGTTTATAAAATTAACAAAAAATTTTTGTGCAAAACCGCAAATTACGTTTTGATGGGCATGTCGGGATCTAATTTCGGATTTTTTTTTTATTAAAATGAAAAATAAAAAAAATTTTTGTTGTTCGGTTTATAAAAGAATGACCCATATGTATGAATGTGTATGTAGTAGGGTACCGTTACAACGATGTATGTGTATGTATGTAAGTACCCAGCAGACCAGCAAGCGAGCATTTTGCGAGACTATCGCAAAATTCTCAAAAACGAGCTCGTATGTGAGCAAAGAACTTAAGTCAAATTTTTTATCGCAAAGCACTCGCACACGAGCTTTCTTGCGAGTGCTTTGCGATAAAAGGTCGAGTGACGTGCAAAAAAAACAATGAAATAGAAAGAAAGAGGGAGAAAATAATTCAGTAAATCATGTATTCGGCTCGCTAGAAATATTACAAAAGTATCGCAAAACGCTCGCTAACCCTATTTCTTGCGACTATCGTAGACGAGACTTTCACTGCCACAAACTGAACGACGTATGAATCATATTTCTATCTTTTCTTGATCCAATTGCGAGACTTTTGTCGGGTTAAGTATCGCTGTTCACTCATTTGCGATATCGTTTGCGAGCGTTTGGTCTGCTGGGTATACAAGAGTGTGCAGCTAGCTACCGGTGTTTTTCTTTCAAAGCTTACCTTGTAAATATGAAAGCACATGTTCCATATTGAAATCCTTGGACTCCTCTGGATCAAACATATTAGCACACACTTAGCACACAATAGCAAACACTTAAGCACATGTACTCTTGTTTAAGTCAAAATTCGTAATGGCATGCACCAGCTTCAGCTGCACTTCGCGCGCGTCGCTCAAACGAAAAACCAGAGAGAACAGAGAGCACATTCTCTCTCTCTCTTCCTTCTTTTCAACCCCCGAAAATTGCGAAATATCAAAGACGAGGCCAACGTAGCAAGCGCTCTCAATGAAATAACCGCCGAAATCCGGTTTTTGGTGCTGGCATACGGCAAATATAATCCGATTGAACAATTGCATTACTGACTGAGGTAGCTACTAACTAGGGGTGCCAGTGTGTAGCTCAGTGGAAGTCGTGGGTTGAATCTCGCCTCGGACGATCTACCAAAAAATGTTATTCTTTTGGTAGGAAATAGCTTTTACACATCCGGTTCCGTTTACGAGCTACTGGCGCCAGCTGTGAAGTAACAAGCCATGAAAAAGCTTCTCAAACTTTACCGTTCGGATTTGGATTTAAACTGTAGGTCTGTTTGTCTTGTGCAACAAATTATAAGCGCACACACGCCCAGAGATTGAGAGAAGCTTGACTTGGCCCTTTTGGGCTGTAGAGCCAATTTTACATTTTTACTAAATAGCTTAAGCTCGAAACCGGAACTTCAGGTGGCACTGAACCGAAGAGTCATTTCAAACGAGATGTTGATAGTCCTGGAGGGAGTCATAATGCAGGCCATACGATGAAGTGAAAAGGAGAAACAACTCATATTTACCTTGCTGTGTTTAATAGCATAAACTGGTACTCGGGAGCTAATGCAATTGTTTTAAAATTCTAGATTAAAAGAAAAACAAAAAAAAACTGGGACTTGAACCTAGGACTTACTGCCTTTCAGTCGTAGGCCTTAACCTCTACGCCATTACCGACAATTATTAGTAGGCAGCTAAAAGTGCTATATGAAATCACAAATCTGGCTATGGTTTTTTTTTTTAAAATAGTCACAAATAATCAAAAATAATCTTGTAAAGTAGTCGAATTATTTTTTGATTATTTTTGATTATTTTTGATTATTTTTTGGTAATCCTAAATAATCCCGATTATTTTTGATTATTTCTGAAAGTAATCAATTAGTAATCGTGTAAAACTGAAAATAGTCGTATTGTAATCATTATTTTGCCTTTCAAAAAAAAAATAGTCAAATATGTAATCATTACGATTAGTAATCATTACTTAACAGCTATGGTTTTAACTCACTGCGATGTGTTACGTTTTTCAATGTGTGTGTGTGTAGTGGCTGCCGCTTCGCTCTCTGTGGAAGCGCAGCTTTGAATGTATGTATGGAGTTGCGGGGGGTCGAAGGGGATCCACGTGTTCCTCTGACCTGGAAGCCTCGTGCTTCGATGTATGTAGGCCCAGAAAAGATTTTTAGCCTCGATGTATGAGTTTTCAGACGCTTCGTTTGCTTTGGCTTAGATGATGTTGTTCCCAAGCTCTCCCTGGCCACGCTGTATGTGTATGCGTCGCCACGCGCTTCAAGGAATGTGAGGTTAAAGATGATTGTTGACCACGATTTTTGGCCACGATTGATGTGTCTCCAGACGCCTTGATGGTCTGGCCAATGTGATTGCCTGCAGCAGCGCCAACCAGAATCGTCGGCCACCACGTGTAAAAGAGACACCTTGCAGAAGTGGCGATGAAATGGATGGAGGGCAAAAGTTTGAATTGAACCACACTTATCTTTTGGAAGGACTCCAATCCTGTCACGGTCGCCAAAATGTTCCAGACGCGTTATGAGTGACCATAAAGGAATATACTAAACAATTATTAGACTGAGATTGACTGAAAACAAGGTTGCCAGATGGGCAGATTCAAAGTACAATTCAGTTGTATGACGACGATAAGACGATAATAAAGCCAGTATGGACATACGGAATCCAGCTCTGGGGCACTGCATCAAAGTCCACCATCAACATAATTCAAAGATTTCAGTCGAAGCTCTTAAGAAGAATAGTTGGTGCTGAATGGTATGTGCGCAACTCTGTCATCCACAGAGATCTGCAAGTTCCCACAGCGACGGAGGAGATTGCCCGATTCAGCAGCAGGTATATAAACCGACTGGAACACCACGAAAATCACCTTGCTATTAACCTGCTGGACAACGGTTTGGTCAGACGCAGGCTGAAAAGATTCCACCCCCTGGACCTACCGTTTAGACCGCCCGATCACTGATTGGAGATTATATAACAAGGCACTTCATTCAAAACATGAACCATTTAAATTTTTCTATAAACCAGCTTAATTAACCTTAATGTTAATCCCATGTAAATTTAAGTCAAAACTATTTATATTATACTCTTTAGTCAATTGTATCATAAAATTCGCTCATTGTCCTACGCACGACAGATTGCAAATAAAACTGAAACTCAAAAAAAAAAAAAAAAATATTTTATGTCGCAGCGGTAATGGTATATCGACATCTGTCGGTCAACTCACTCATTACCGGATTTTTTTACAACCAGTTAAATTACAATTTTATTACAACAACATACCTTCAATTAGTACTTTGAACGTGCATTTCTTCGGAAGTTAATAAATGTTGTTACCCAACTCAGCGGAATTTAGAAATTTTGCTACCAGTTTAATTCTACGGGTACTTCAACTAGGTGTAGGACAGTTTTTTTTTTGTTACTAGTTCACAATTTCTCTACAGGGTCGTTACAGTGTTTTGACCTTATGTCTTGTAAAGAATCACATGTATTTATAAGCTAGTTTTAAGTGAAATTTAATGAAGACCTCAAATATAATTTAAGCCTAGTACGGAGAGCGTTCGAATTTTCCTTCAGCAGTCAAACTCCATATAAAAAAAATTGCTTAAGTAATTGTTCCTTGCCTCATTCTGATGTTTGGTACGCAGAAAGCCAAGCAATACACACAAGGAATTTTGAGAGTTTCCATATCGACGAACCGTGTGGACTGGATCGAACAGCTGATATTTCTTTCAGAGATATTGTGCAGTCATTTTTTCCTTGTGTCGTTTGAGTTGTCAAATTGAAATGGATGTCAAAGTTAAAAAAATGGAGCGCAAAACTAAAAATCGTCTGCAGAATTTTAGTTATGACGGCAAAAATGAATTAACTGATGCTGTGAAGAACAATGCATTTTTGTGGGACGTCACAGATGGCAAGTAACTGGACAACACATTTACAAGCATAGCTTGGGAAGCAGTTGGTGTCCAGTTGAGAAAAGGATTGCATATAATCACTTTATGTGGATGCCTCATACTCCGGCAACAGACAATCAGGATGGAGTCTGGCATGGCGCTTCCGCAACTTGTCATGTTGTTTCGGAGCGTGCCACACGGCATGTATTAAGCCATCTTGCGTTGCAGCGATATGTGCACCTAAATGGGGTCCTTCTCGCCCTGAATGATGTTCAAAATGAAGACGCAGACCATTTCCAATTCTGAAGTCTTGCTCACATTCATCAATTTAAAAGCTGCCACTACAACTGCAATTGCAACTTTCTCCATGTTGTCAGCGGACCAATTTATTTATTTTCCGTTTTCGGTATATTTTTAATGTTATTTGGTCACACTGTCTCTTACATTCCACAAAAAGGAAAATCAGGCAAATTTCTGGAAGGAAAATCCGAACGCCCTCCGAACTAAGCTTTAACCTAAAAAGTCCCCACTAGTTCCAATGAACCGGAAGGGACTAGGCCATCACTATCGCACGATAGGCACGAGTCGTTATACGGCCACACTGGGACGTATGGCGAAAAGTGTATGAGAGTGAGAGAGATAGGGAGTGACGCTGAGGATCGCGGGCTTTTTGGACAGCATCAAGCGCGCAACGAGCGGCAGTGAGAGTTAAATTCTGACAGACAAGGCGAGCAGACGTGTGTGCTCGAAAAGTCTAAAGCAGGCCATCCACACACGAATTTGTTCGACGAATTTGTTCAGTTCTACGAAATGTTCGACGTTAAGCAGGCCATCCACACACGAATTTGTTCGACGAATTTGTTCAGTTCGACGAAATGTTTGACGTTAGTGGAGGTGTTCGTGACAGTTTTTTTGTTCGACGTTTTGTTCGCAGAGAATATAAATGTTTCTATCTTGCGAGTGTTCGTGCGAACATGTTCGTCAATGGATGGGAACATTTCGACGAACATCATTTGTAAAAAATATTTGTAGAGTGAACAAGTGCCCAAATGAGCAATAAATTGTTGCTGGAATTTATTGAATGCCCCCAAATTGATCAAATAATGCTCTAAGCTAATTTGTATCGCCATCTAGGCCATGATTCTATTAGTTTCCGCTGCCATATTTTCATGTTTATTCGGTGAGATTTTGATGCAAATGATGTTCGTGAAAAATGTTCGCCTGGTTAGTGGGCAAGTGAATTTTTGTTCGGTGAACAAGTTCGTCGAACAAATTCGTGTGTGGATGGCCTGCTTTAGTGGAGGTGTTCGTGACAGTTTTTTTGTTCGACGTTTTGTTCGCAGAGAATAAAAATGTTTCTATCTTGCGAGTGTTCGTGCGAACATGTTCGTCAATGGATGGGAACATTTTGACGAACATCATTTCTAAAAAATATTTGTAGAATGAACAAGTACCCAAATGAGCAATAAATTGTTGCTGAAATTTTTTGAATGCCCCCAAATTGATCAAATAATGCTCTAAGCTAATTTGTATCGCCATCTAGGCCATGATTCTGTTAGTTTCCGCTGCCATATTTTCATGTTTATTCGGTGAGATTTTGAGGCAAATGATGTTCGTGAAAAATGTTCGCCTGGTTAGTGGGCAAGTGAATTTTTGTTCGGTGAACACTTTCGTCGAACAAATTCGTGTGTGGATGGCCTGCTTAAGTTACCGGGTTGACAAGTCAAAGTTCCTAGCCACCGAGTAGGCTACCGTTGACACTTCGGAGTTTTAAGTAAAAACAATTAAACATAAAAAAACCGTTCGCTACGGAAACCCCTGCCGTACACCTTTGGTACTGTATCGAATACCCCGCGGCAAGACTTGGAGGCCTCCCATCGACCAACACATGCGACAGCAGCGGCAGATTCGACGAGAACAAAAATCAGCAGTTCAGTGTCCAGCTACAGTCCCCAAGAGTTTGGGCGTCCTGAAGGGGTAAGCTGGCCATGGCCTCTATATTTAAAATGTAAAGCGTAGAAATTCATTGTTAGGGAGTGCGGTATAAGGTAAAAATCTGTGAAGAAAATGTGAAAAGAAGATATTGCAGAAAGTAAAAAGAAATTAAAGGAAAGCGACTACCTTCACAACGTAACTCTTGTTTCATCTTCTATTTGTGGACCAAGACGGTGATACCCTGTGCCCATTAATATTTGCGTCACTAACAGAGCGTCCTATAAATATAAAGTGCCTATTGACGTAAAATCCCAGTTGCATCGATACGACAATTAAGTGTGAACAGGATTGATACCCTACACGCCCCACTCTCCCCAAGTTATCCTCAGATTTGTGTGAACAGGGTTGATACCCTACACGCCCCACTCTTCCCAAGCTATCCTCAGATTGGTGTGAACAGGTTTTATACCCTACACACCCCATTTCCCTTTAAGTAGCTCTAGAACCGTCAGCTTTGTGTGAACAGGGTATAAACCCTAAACAGCCCCGTTTCTCGCCAAGCATTCTCGGAGTCGTAAACTTTGTGTGGACCGGGTACATATTCCACACACCTCTCCAAGCATTCGTGACCTCGTAATCTTGATGTGAGCAGGGTTTATACTAGACTGGCCCTTAAATTAACTTTTTTTTTTGATTTCAAAATACCGGGCGGAAAAAGATTCGTTTTGGTCCCAATAGATATGAAAAAAAGTTTGGCAGCGATAAAACTTCATTTATTGGACGCGCGCTCGCGCTCAAAATCGAACATTTGAAATATATGGAATATGAGGGGAATGAGTTTCGAATGTAATCTCAAAAAATTAAAAAAAAATTGTATGTGTTAATTCTTTTTATTATCCTTTTAGGGGAATATCTTAGCAACATTTTAAATATTAATGTGTCTTATTTTGAGAGTAATCTTGGCCAGAATCAAATCAAAAGTGCCAATTTTTCAAAATTTTTTTTGGTATTTTTTTCGAAGAATTTTTAATATATATGAGATTCTGATTTTTGCTTTTACCCGGGCGGCAAAACTATCGTTTTGGTTCCAATAGATGGTGGACGCGCCCTCGCCCTAAAAACCAAAAATTTTAATTATACTGCCAATATGTGGGATGAGATTCGGATTAAATTTCTAAAAATTGCTATGATATTCCCCTAAAAGGATATAAAAAGAATTAACACATACAAATATTTTTTTTGAAATTTTTAAAGATTAAATTTGAAACTCATCCCCCCCATTTTCCATATATTTCATATGTTCGACTTTGAGGGCGAGCGCGCGTCCACTAAATGAAGTCCGATCGCTGCCAAACTTTTTTTCATATCTATTGGGACCAAAACGAAACTTTTTCCGCCCAGTATTTGGAAATCTATTTTTAAGGCCAGTCTAATAAATATACTATATATTTACTACTAGCAAATAGCCCGCCACGCTTCGCTGCGCCTTCATCAGTATAGAACCAACGCACACCCAATTACCATCCACTTCAGGCCCACATCCCACCCACTTTCCGCCCACTTCCCACCTACGTACCACACACTTCCCGCCCTCTTCCCGTCCACTTCCCGCCCAAATCACACCCACTTCCCATTTCCATCCCATCCACTTCCCACCTACATCCCACCCACTTACCGCCCACATCCCACCCACATATCACCCACTTCCCGTCCACTTCCCACCACCACCCACATCCCACCCTCTTCCCGCCCACTTTCCACCTACATTCCACCCACTTCCCGTCACATTCCACCCACTTTACATCTACTTGCCGCCAACTTCCAAAACAACTTACCACTCACACCACCCACATCCCATTCACTTCCCAACCACTTCCCACTGGGCATCCCGGCGGTATTTCCCACATCGGAAAGTAAAAACAAAAATGAATTCTCATTTTGACATTACAAACAGAGTTGCAAGCAAATCGGATGAAAAAAAGTTTTTTGCATGCAGAATTTTCCGGCCATTTTCCTCACGGGTGGATTTCCGACATTGAAAAATCAAATTTCAAATTATTTCGTATTCTATCCTCACAAACCGCGTTTTCATGCTGAATTTTCCGGGAATTTTCCGACCGTCAGGGCAAATTTTCTAACTTCGGAAAATCACATTTCAATTTAAGTCACCTACTTTGTTTTTAAACCGAATTTCAAGCCAATCGGATGAAAAAAAGTTTTTTGCATGCAGAATTTTCAGATCATTTTCCTCGTGGGCGGATTTTCCAAAATCGGGAAAACAAGTGTCGAATTATTTCGCGTACTAAGCTTACAAACCAAGTTTCAAGTCAATCGGATGAAAAATAACTTTTTTCCCATACAAACTTTTCCGACGCTTTTCCGGGTGGAATTTTCCAAAACCCCGTCTTAGTACGCACTTTCACCACCAACAGAAACCTCTTCTCTATATATATAAAAGAAAGTGTCCTGATTCACTGATTGGCAATCATCGCACAGCCCAAACGGTAAGAGATAGAGGGCTGTTATTTTCACAGAAATTTCTGTTGGTGGTGAAAGTGCGTACTTAGACAGGGGTTTTGGAAAATTCCACCCGGAAAAGTCGGAAAAGCGTCGGAAAAGTTTGTATGGGAAAAATGCCATTTTTCATCCGATTGACTTGAAACTTGATTTGTAAGCTTAGTACGCGAAATAATTTGACACGTGTTTTCCCGATTTTGGAAAATCCGCCCACGAGGAAAATGATCTGAAAATTCTGCATGAAAAGAACTATTTTTCATCCTATTGGCTTGAGACGCGGTTTGAAAGGAAGGTAGGTGAAATAAATTGAAATGTGATTTTCCGAAGTTGGAAAATTTGACCCAACGGTCGGAAAATTCCCGGAAAACTCTGCATGAAAAAAACTATTTTTCATCCGATTGGCTTGAAACTCGGTTTTAAAGGACAAAATATAATATAAATAATTTGAAATGTGATTTTTCAATGTCGGAAAATCCGCCCACGAGAAAAATGGTCGGAAAATTCTGCATGCAAAAACTATTTTTCATCCGATTGTTTTGAAATTCGGTTTGAAAGGACAGAACACGAAATAGTTTGAAATGTGATATTCCGAAGTTGGAAAATTTGACCCAACGGTCGGAAAATTCTAAATAAAAAATACTATTATTCATCCGATTAGCTTGAAAATCGATTTGAAAGGACAGAATACGAAAAAATTTGATTTGTAAGTTATCGTCGAAAAATCCGCCCACAAAAAAAATTGTGCTTGCAAAACACTATTTTTCAACCGCCCTCGGGTGTGAAAATACGCGAAAATTATACATGCAAATACTTATTTTTTATCCGATTGAATTTAAACTCGGTTTTTAGTAATAGAATTTCATTTCATTTGTCACTGTAATTATATTTCATTCATCTCTATAAATATAAAAGAGAGTGTCCTGACTGACTGACTGATTGGCAATCATCGCAGAGCCCAAACCTTAAGAGATAGAGGGCTGTTATTTTCACAGGAGTTTCTGTTGGTGGTGAAAATGCGTTCTAAGACGGGGTTTTGAAAAATTCCACCCGGAAAAGTCGGAAAAGCGTCGGAAAAGTTTGTATGGGAAAAATGTTATTTTTCACCTGATTGACTTGAAACTTGGTTTGTAAGCTTAGTACGCGAAATAATTCGACACGAGTTTTCCCGATTTTGGAAAATCTGCCCACGAGGAAAATGGTCGGAAAATTCTGCATAAAAAAATTATTTTTCATCGGATTGGCTTGAAATTCGGTTTGAAAGGAAAGTAGGTCAAATGAATTGAAATGTGATTTTCCGAAGTTGGAAAATTTAACCCAACAGTCGGAAAATTCCCGGAAAATTCAGCATGAAAAGAACTATTTTTCATCTGATTGGCTTGAATCTCGGTTTGTAAGGACAAAACGCGAAATAATTTTAAATGTGATTTTTTAATGTCGGAAAATCCGCCCACGAGGAAAATGGTCGGAAAATTCTGCATGCAAAAAACTATTTTTCGTCCGATTGGCTTGAAATAGAGGTGGGCGCGGGCCTGTATTTTGAGGCCCGGTCCCGCACGAACACGAACTCTTTTTTGAGAGGCCCGGCCCGGCCCAACACGAAACTTTTTCACCAAGGCCCGGGCCCGGCCCGGCCCGGCACGAAACTTAATTTTTTCTAAAGAGCTTTTTAGCCTAGTGCGTTTTTCATTTAAAACATGGCCCGATGTTGAAAAAAGCCTTTCGCTCGTAGACGAACTGGCGGGAATAGCCAGAATGGTCCGAGCTAATTTGGGAAGGTATTTTAAGTCCCTTGCATTTTTCCAGAATTCTAAAATATGTGTGCCAGGAGCTGCTGGATAGGCCAAATATTTGTCAAGCTCTATGTCGATAGCGTTTTTCTCAACTTTTCGTTTTTTTATATAACTTAAGTCTAAAAATTCAGCAAACATTCCTTTTTCGGAATTATTTGGGTTTATGTTATTAGTTATATCATCAACGCTACTACATTCATGATCCCCTATAAATTCGGAGAGCATTGCTTTTACCGTAGCTATCACATTATCTCTTTTTTTCCTCTGAGAGGAAATTCATCTCTCTATAAGGAGGGTTCAAGAAAAGCCCAACCAAATGAGCGATTGCCGGAAGAAACCTTTTTTTTAATGCGCTTAGGGTCATTGTTTTAAACTCATTTATTATTTGGGAATCAAGTGTGCTAGCTCTGCAAAGTTTACATAATTTTTTTAACCACAATGCAAATATTGCAAAGTTTTATCAATTTCACAATAGGACGCCAATTTTGAATTAGTGGTGAGCAAACAAGTAAAATATGTATAAGCAAATCGATAGTAGTATCGATAAACAATTAAAATGCGATAAATGGCGGTTCTAATTCAAACATAAACAAAAATAGCGCGAACAAATCAAAATTGTTTTCGGGCCTATTTCGGGCTTTTACGGGCCTATTACGGGCTTTTACGGGCCGGGCCTTTTTGCTAAGGCCCGGGCCCGCACGAAGCCCGCACGAATCTTAATTTTAAGGCCCGGGCCCGCTCCGGGCCTGTGTAAGCCCGCGGGCCACGAAAAAAAGCCCGGCCCGCGCCCACCTCTAGCTTGAAACTCGGTTTGAAAGGTCAAAATCTGAATAATTTTTTGTTTTTATTTTCCGATGTTGGAAATACCGCCGGGATGTCCACTGGGAAGTGGTTTGGGAAGTGAATGGGATGTGGGTGGTAAGTTGTTTTGGAAGTGGGTGGAAATGGTTGGAATGTGGCGGGAAGTTGGAGGGATGTGGGTGGAAAGTGGGTGGTAAGTGGATGTAAAATGTGTGGAATGTGACGGTAAGTTGAAGGGATGTGGGTGGAAAGTGGGTGGGAAGAGTGTGAGATGTGGGTGGGATGTGGGCGGAAAATTGGTGGGAAGTGGAAGGGAAGACGGCGGGAAAGGGCGGGAAGTGGGTGGGATGTGGGCGGGAAATGGCTGGGAAGTGGGTGGGAAGTGGGCGGGAAGTGGGTGAGATGTGGGTAGGTTGTGGGCGGGAAGTGGGCAGAACTAATCTGATCGCTCAGGTTTTGTTTAACGTGGCCTTTTCCAAAGAGGTAGGATTACAACCACGGTGCCCCGATATGCACATAATTGTACATATGACACGATGAATCTGGAGTGGTGACGCCAGACTAGCGCCCCTAGAAGACCGAAGTCCTCTAGGTACCAATTTGATTGTCTGCTTGTCGGGCATTACAGTCCCCCTTGGTGAGGGGTGAGGTTTATCTAAAACCTCTGCTGATCTATGGGTCACAGCACCCGGTTGATACGCAACTCCACGTCGAGCCTCGACTGAGACTCTACCCGCGATTTGGGTGTCAACCACAGCCACCACGATACTCCCACAAGGGGGCCGACCTCAATGAGTAGCCTTGGAAAACTACTCAATCCGTGGTGCGATAGGCTCGGTGGGCCCTCCCCTTTTGGCCCCGTCAGGCATCGGAACAAGGAGCACCAGGAGGATTTTGTCAGTTTTGGCCTAGCCCGGGACTGACAGCCCCTGCAAGCACCTACACTGCCACAGTGGACACTGTTCGGCATACCGGTAGGCATCCGAGCAGGACGAGCCTCTGGCATCGGGTGAGCTGCCTCCTGGCAACGACTTGTCGTCGTGTCACGCCGTACCAAACCGAGGCACCAAATAGTGCACAAGGCACTATGAGTCCGGCAATTATGGTCCGCTTGTCGCGAGGACTGACACCCCAGTCGACCCGCAGTACCCGTGCCAAAGCGCCAACGACTCCGGCCAGCTTCTCACGTAAGTACGTGAAGTGCGGGAGAAAACTCAACCGCTCGCCGGCCGTGATGCCAAGGTACCGGTATTCGTCAGCATATGGTATGTTTGCTCCAGCAAATCGTACCAATGGCCGCCTATTCGGTGATAATCTACCTTTCAGCAGCATGACAGCCGTCTTGCTGGTAGAAACCGATACACCGACTTCTACTCCCCACGCTCCTACGATGGACATCAAATGCGCTCCTTTCCTCTCCAGTTCAGCTCGGGAATTTCCCTCGGTGAAAAGCAGCAAGTCGTCTGCATACGCGCTGAATACACAATGTGTTTCCAGACGCTGGAGAAGTGTGTCCATCACGAGATTCCAAATAAATGGAGCACTGATGGACCCCTGTGGGCAACCTCTTGTCACCGGAACAGTGACTTCTCCATACCTGCTGACGATACTTGCGCTCCTGCCAGAGAAGAAGCTTCTCCACAAGCCGGCTTCTCGGCAGCCGGAGTCGATCAGCTTGCGCATAGCGGCACTCCACTCCACGTGGTCGAAGGCACCCTTGAAGTCCACGAAGATTCCGAGCACATATTGGGCCGGGCTGGCGGCAACAGTGCTCACGACGTGTCTCCAAGCATCCTCCACACAGCGTCTTTCATTGAATCCAAATTGCCATCTGCTGCCATCCTGAAGAACCTCCTTCATCCGATTCACCATGATCCCCTCAAGCACCTTGCCGAAAACTGGCAGCAGACAGATGCCACGATAAGAGGCAGGATCGCTCCTGTCCTTATCAGGCCCCTTGAGCAGTGCCACTACTCGCGGGCGCTTCCACTCGGTGGGGAAGTATCCTTGGTCTACGCAGCGGAAATACAACGCTGTCAGGTGCTGAGGGATGGCCCTCCACAGTGCTTTAAAGATCGTACCGGTGATGCCGTCCATGCCGGGAGAGCGCTTGCTCTTCAACCTGGCGACACAAGCATCCACCTCGAATTCTTCGAGGGCTGGAGGAGCCTCGTTCGGAATGGCGATATGCGCATTCGACTCCGCTCACCAGCTCACCATTCGAACGAAGACTTCCTATCTCGGTAGACTTCTTTTGTCCCCGGCATATTTTGTATACGGGCCCCCATTCCGGTTGTCTCCCACGAAGCGACGCCAATTGTCCTCCTTCGCCTTCAGGATGAGCTTCTTGTACTGCCCCGAGGAAATCCTCAGTGCAGAAGCAAGTCGCCCGACCTCGTCGTTGCCACTACGACGAGCATCCTGGAGCCGACGCCTCAGTCTCCTGACCTCTTGGCGCTTAGAGTTTAGTTCGGCGGTCCACCAAACTACTCTCCGTTTAGCTCTCGGCGGTCTGCGTCCCAGCACTTGGTCGCACAACTGGTGTACGAGCGAGCGCACTGCAGACACTGTCCAATGGCGTTTCCTCGAAGTCCTCAGGCAGATCGGCTGCCAATCGTCTTGCTTCCTCACCGAACAACCGCCAACGCGCATTTGAGACGTTCCAGGACGGCACAGGAGCAAAGCTCTCAACTGTGTCTGATGGGTCACGCGTCACCTCAACAGTAATAATGTTGTGGTCGCTAAGATCCCATTCGTCCACTCGGACAGCAGCTCACCCCTGTTTTAGTTCTCTTGTCTCTGAGCATGCTCGGAGAGCTTACTGAACCACATGGGGGATACTGCGTTCGCGTCAAGGCCAAAGATGACAGGAGTGCGGCTGCCTAACAGCAGCACCGCATCTAAGTACTCGAGGTACGGCTCCAGTTCGATGTTGAATTGGTAGTATACGGAGCTCAGGAAGATTGAGCCAAATCTTCCAGTGACACTCACGCATACGCCAAACTCGGTGATCAGCGATGTAATTGGCATGCAGATGGCATCTGGATCGTCGATGATGATGGCAGCCTTTTTCCGGAGATCGGTGAAAACGAGCATCCCGGATGGGAGGCCCGAAAACTCTCCTCTTTTATCCACATAGGGCTCCTGCACAAGTGCGATCGAGTGGCCTAGGTCTCGCATCCGGACTCCGAGCTTGATAGTCGATGCTCTGCCACGACCACAGTTTGCTTGGGTGAAGCTAAACATTTTAATGTCTAGCTGCCACCCTCGCTAGCACCGCAGCATAAATGGGGCACGTCCCCGAGAGCATGTGATGCCCGTCGGGTAGCCGCCTCTCTCTGCAATTTCTGCAGCTCACCTGCTGGGTACACTTTGCGGCAGTGTGGCCAGTGTCGCCACATTGACGGCATGTGGCGTCCTTCGATCGGCACTGAGACACCTCGTGATCAAATCCAACGCACCTATGACACGCATAGGTACGTACGAGGGACCGGCATCGGAAAGAAAACCACTTGATATAGACCCGTCCGGTCTCCTCAAGTACGGCCAGTGCCTCGCGCGTCCACTTCGAGCGTCAGTGGTGGACCAAGGCTTTGTCTCCAAGTGGACGTTCCTCTTAAAGGCTGTCATCGTGAGCTGCTCCTTGAAATGGTTCACATACAACTCCTCCATAAATTCCTCCGGTAGTATGCTCGTGTCCTCGTCGAAGATAGTGATCCTCGGCTTAGGGCTCCGGTTTCGCTCGACAGCGAGGCCAACCTCAGCAAACTTGGCGTTTGCCACCACCCTTTTAATCTCGCCCACCGAAGGTGTGCGGATTATGGCACCACCACGACGCAGCTCACGCACGTCGTGGACACGGACGCCAAGGGCTGGAGCCACTTCCTTCAGGATCTTCTCCGCCACCTGTTTTCCCGTGACAGCGGGGTCCTGGCTGGTCACCACAGCAGACCACGTATGAACTGGCTTGCTCATCCGTGGGGCAGCTGTGGGTACAGCCAAAGCAGCTATAGGGGCAACAGTGTTTTGAGCAGCCGGGGGTGCCTGCACCTGCACCTTCGAGGCAATCTCCAACGCTGAATTTTGCAGCAGCATCGCTACGACGAGCTCGTCGTAGCGCGCAATCGCCGCGCGGACAGCGTGAGCAGCCTCGGCATCCATCTTGCCGCGAAAGACTGCGTCCTTGACGCTCAGCTGCACTGACGACAGCTCGGCTATAACAGCCGACGCGCCTTGGGCGACTATGGCAGTCGCTGGGCAGCGCGGAGCATCAGCCACGGGGCGTGGAGCCACATCACGGGCGACAGCAGCTTTCACTCCAGCAAGAGCGGCAGCGAGCGATGCAGCATGAGAAGCGGCAGCAGGGGCAGCAGCAGGAGCAGCTCCATCATCAGCAGCAGGGGCAGCAGGGTCAGCAGGGGTAGCAGGTGCAGGGGAGGCTGGAGCTTTAAAAATAAGCTCGTCCGAAGGCAACTCACCTTCAACAGCGGCCCGTTTCGACTGCCCATATGCCAGCGTAAGTGGCGGCGAGTCATCAGAGGGCACCTTGCTCCTCTTCCCACGTCTTCCTCGGCGAAGGGTACTACTCGAGCTACCCTCGCTCATTACGCTGGCCATGCTCGATGAGCGGCTCAGATCGCCTGGCGTTGGCGTTCCGCTCATTTCGCCCTCTATCAGCGGTTTCCGGAAGCGAAAATCCGCGACACGAACCGAGCAGCGTCCTCTATCGGCGGTTTTTAAGGACAAACGTCCTCTATCGGCAGTTTTCGCAAACTTTTCCGCGACACACACCACACGTGTGACACAAGCTGGCTGGTACAGCAACCGCGGACGCGAATCGAAGCCGATACACGCACCGCACGCACACTGCCAGTAGCTCACAGCTAATTCACGCAATTCACCGTAAAGTGTTTTATTGCCTTGTTTACCACTTTGGCACAGGCTGCTTATCAGCAACAACCGTTAAACAAACGAGACTTCTGTGGCCGCGACACACAGAAAGTTGAGACTCGCGTGGGGAAACAAAAACAAAAGCGACGACTGTTGGCGACGAATTTTTATTTTCGGGAGCGATCGAAAAACACGTCCGTCGTTAATCCATTCATGCGCGTCACTAATTGGACAGAAAGAGGGCGGAAAGAGGGTGGGAAGTGGGTGATATGTGGGTGGGATGTCGGCGGAAAATTGGCGGGAAGTGGAAGGGAAGAGGGCGGGAAAGGGCGGGACGTGGGTGGTATGTGGGCGGGAAATGGGTGGTAAGTGAGTGTGCGTTGTTGTACTATTGAAGGCGCAGCGAAGCGCGACGGATTATTTGCTAGTTTATATATATATAGAGATAAAGTCTATATATTCTTCAGCATCAACAGCCGAGTCGATTTAGCCATGTCCGTCCGTCTGTCTGTATGAACGCGTCGATCTCAGAGACTATAAGAGATAGAGATACAAATTTTTGCATGTACATAGGTGGATACTGTACGCAGATCAAGTTTGTTTCAGATTTTCAAAATTTTCCCGCCTCCCCCTAAAACCGCAAAAAACTATCAGAGCCACAATTTTGAAGTTACAACATCGTCGCTTAATATATATTATCTTAGGCCCTTAATCTATCTATTCTGAAACGCACAACGAGCAACACCGAAGTTATTTACGAAAGAAATACAAAACAAAAACTATTTTTGTTTATTTCTATTATAATTATTGATGTTCGCCTTGATGCCTTTGGGTGCTAATGGTAGGGATGATTGTTAGTGAATTGGCCTTTAAAATTGTTGTTGTTTATCGTTTCTGCAGGAATGACCTGTTTTATGCAATAAAATTAATTAATAATCACAAATTAATGATAATTATAATACTTTAGTGCTATTGGGTCCCTAGATGTAACTAAATTCGATACTCACCAGCAATATATTGCGCATTTATAATTTAAAATTTTTTATATATATTCTTTGGGAACACGTCTTTTTTCTGCATAAGCCGAAATCTCACTGACTTAAGAATTTTTCGCTTTTCTCTCTATTGTTTGGTCATCGTTCTCCAAGCGTGTGGAGCTGACTTCGTTTTTCTACTTCGTGCTCAATCCCATGACTAAGAGAGACTGAACCGTTTCACGAAAGGCCGACTTTTCGCCTTACGAATACCTGAGAAAAGAACGATTGAGTTTTTCATGAGGATCAATGGGCTAATGTCAAGCCAAAAAATTATGTAGTGACTATTTTCCTGAAATTTCATGCCACCAAATGTACATATTTTGGTAAGCACATGCTGCAAAGTCCGACTGGGTGTTTGCTTTTGTGTATATGTGTGCGTTTGTTTGTGTATGTGTGTGTGTTTATTAATTGTACAGGGTATTTTGAAGTCGAGCTACCTCGACTGCAACGGTCTTACTTGTTTTGCATGAAAATTCTTTATAAATCGCGATCTATCGAACAAATCAATTTCAAAAATTTTTTCATGGCTCCGTTTTTGAAATATAAATTTTTTTATTTTTTTGGTAGGGGCACTTACATTTTAAGCCATATCTCACTTTATAATTGTCAGATAGAGTCAAGTAAAATAAGAATCGAGAGGTTATTTTGCTGCCAGTAATCGAGTAGAACATTGTTTTTAAATCGGTTCATTAGTTTAAATACAATAAACAAAAATATTTTTAAAAAATCGATTTTGTGCTCGAAAATTCATCTTTGGTCGCCTGGAAAAAATATAAATAAATCCAAAAAAATTATTATTATTTTTTCTACATAAGAACCGAACATCTTTGAAGAAAAACAGATATCGATGATCAAAATCTGTGAACAAACACAAGAGCTGTAAGTAATTTAGTGCAAAAAAATGTGATATTTTCCTGATTATTTTAAAATAAATTTTCTTTTGCTTCGACTTTTGTTAAGTTTTTTGTTTTTATTATCGTTCTGGCTTTTCGTTCGCTTCATAAATTGACCAAAACACGAAGAAAACACAATGTTAATTTTTGAAAACACACAAAATACTCAAATTTGACTGTTAGTTCCTCTACTCAATTTGATCCATCTACGGTACGTGTTACACGATTTTCCTCACCAATACCTTATTTTCTTCGTAAAAGTGCGATTTTTATGTAGAAAAAATAAAAATATTTTATTTGTATTGTTTTATATTTTTTCTAGTCGTTTAAAAATGAAATTTCTTGGATTTTCGAGCAAAAAATCGATTTTTTTGATATATTCTCGGTTGTTGAATTCAAACTACTGAACCGATTTAAAAACAATGCTCCACGCAATTATTGGCAGCTCTATTACCTTTCGATTTATATTTTACTTGATTCTATCTGACAATTATTAATTGAGATATGGCCTAAAATGTAAGAGTACCTACCAACAAAATTAAAAAAATTAATATTTCAAAAACGGAGCCATGAAAAAATGTTTGAAATCGATTTTTTAGATCACCATTCTAAACTATACTAAGAAAATTTTTCAGCTGAAATGGGTCATTTTTTTTTATTTATGTAAACTAGTGTTATTTATTTTATAAAGTTAAGTGAAATTTTTGTAATTCAGATTTGTAAACTCAATGGGGGGAGGGATTGATCATCTTAATCAATCTCAAATTTTAACGAAACAATGGCTTAGGCTTTATATAATATACACGCCATTGCAGTATTTCTTTTGTACATATATTTTTTTTAAAATTATTTGCATTCCAATGCAATGAGACCGCATTACAAGCCAAACCACAACTCATTAAATGGATTTGTTTCGTTTTCAATTCGGTCTTTAATTGCAAATTACTATTTTCTTAGTATGATTATTTAACGATCGCAGGCTATCAGCATGTCCAACCAAAACAGATAATTATAATGGAAAATTGATTGAAATGTGTTTCAGTTTGATTGAGGATATTATTGTTGCGTTTTCTGTTTGGTGGAAATGATTGGAAAATGTGTGAAAGCAGGCCGGGCTACCAGTTTCATCGGAGAGTATTGTAGCACAATCAGTTATCCAGTATTTCTCGAAACAATACCAGTTTTAAAAAAATTGCCGAATTCACAAAATGGTAAATAAAATAACTTTGTCTTCTAACAAATTTCCTGAACTTTCCTCTAGACAGAACCAATACAACGGCCCTGGCCATCGCATAACCGATGAGGCAACCAAACTTAGCCGGCATCCTGTTCCCAAATACCAAATCAATTTTGGCCTGAGACGTAAATACTTTCTAATTGAACTGAATCAGAATCGTCGCCAAACACCCAGTTACAATTTGTGCACGGATCACTAGACCACTGGCGTGACCCGTCCTGGGGAAATCATTGGCAAATGTGGGATTGAAAACATTTGCCAATGATTTCTCCAGGGCGGGAAATCGTTGAACCGTCGAATATATAGAAGGAAGGCCAAGACCCAACTGCCGAAATAGCTCCTGAAAGCTCTGCTGAATTAAAAAACTAGCCAAAAAAATCGTTGAGAAAGAACAAAGTAACTCTTTGGAAATACTTGAGCTGCGCAAGCAGCTCGAGGAAGGAAAATTGAAAGTGCAACTATTGGAATTAAATACGACCTCTGTCAATTCTCGCCTGGTAGCCGCTGTGGAGCCCCGACAACATGCAGTGAACATACAGTTAATCTGTCAATCAATGCCTCCATTTCGACTTGAATCTAGTGGAGCACTCTAATCACCGCGAGCTAGTTTCCTCAACAATTGCGTATAATTTCACTTATGAGCTGATTGCGCATCATCGAATTTCGGACAGGGGCTTACAGCGACGTGTAAGCATTGAAGAAGGCTACTTGGAGACTAATCCAGCCCTCAGTGATTGGCCTCTTTTTCCAATTAAAAATTTTGGTGCGGAATTTTGTTGCACCATTTTGGAAAGGGCTTCAGAGAGTGTAATCCAGCCGAATTTCGTATTTGTCATCCGTTTCTGCGCAGTTGCTTTGATAGGAACTCTGTTCATAATTTCGCTGACGAATTCACAACCCCCACCACTTCCTCTATGGGAACATTTGTGGAATGCCTTATTTGATATATTTCATAAGCTGTAAGTATTCTTTTGTTATATTATTATAAACTGTTTAATTACATTTTGTAAATGTAATGTAATGATTAAAAAGATTATGAATTTATTTTTTTAATTTTTTTTCCCTATGGTTGTTGGATTAAGATTAAGAAAGGATCACTTCTGATGCTAGTTCTTACGCGTAAGTCGGAGCGACTCGAAGCTAATTGCAATAGCCTGAGCCCATTGGAAATTGATTTGCCAGTCACTATTTTAAAAGAGTTTCTATGGGTTTTCAAAAAGAGTTACCTCGGCTTTATATTAGGGGTGCCTATGGTCTATGCGCACACCCTACAATCGTTGTTTTGCGCATAGTTGAAATTGTTGCAGAAGGTCTTTGGTAAGCAAGCTTTATTGAAAACAGCAGCTTAAGAGTGGTACAGAAATGTCCAAAGAGGGTCGAAAAAGCGTTGGAAACGACCATAAACATGAATTGATGAGCGTCTCTTCAACAAAGTCAAAGAATTGGTGATCCAAAATGGAATTCCGGTTGGAGTATTGGTTGCATTTATATGGAGAGAACGGCCATAAATACTTCATGTGGGAGCTAAAATTATACTGTGAGGTCTATCAAGAGTAAAAACTGTAATAGGCATAAATGGACATGTCCACGCAAGAGAACTGCAAGAGTTCACCGGTGTTTTTTGCTACCGGACAACTGAGTATGAGTGCCAGCCTCGCAATAAGGCATAAGTGTGTGCCGTACCAAGCATCAATATAGAGTAGCTATTTATTTTGAACAAGCGTGTGTGCGTATGCCGGCGCGTTAGCGTCGCAAGAAGGATGGGTGAAAAGAAAAACCGAAAAATGAAGAAAAAAATGTATTGAGTGTGTTAAGTATTACCGTTTCTTTTTTACAAGCCTTTGCTTGAGTTGTTTATTTTTTTTGCTATCTGCTGCTCCAAATGCGTCGCAAAATTAAACAAATTATTTCTTATTAATCTAACATTTTATTTAACATATTCATTGCTGCATTGCATTCTTAATTTTTAATTATTTATTAGTTAACACATTTTTTTTTTTTGGATATCTTTCCACCTTCATAACTCTACTCCAATAGCGATTAGAAGACTAAAAATTTCGAAGAGTGAGTTTCTTATTGATGATAACAACATATTTAATTTTGGTGCTGATCGGAGTGGGGGCAGTTTTTGTATGCTTATTCTGCTATGCCCTTTTCCGCTAATACTAAAAATCTTACAAAAAAAATAGTTGGGAGTCCTTTGTTTCGTCCTATTTTACATATTTTTAGTTGTCCGATATCATTACTCTTTTAAAAGTTATAGCCCAACAACTGAAAATATGTAAAATAAGAAGAAACAAAGGACCAACTATTTATTTTTCAAAGATTTTTATTATTAGCGGAAAAATGTACAGAATTTCTTAAAATTGCAAAAAAATCGATTTTTTTAACAAAAAATAAACACAATTTTAATGTTCAAATCCAAAAATTTGTACCTTATTAGCAAAATCAAAACTTCGTGTTTGGTTGTTCTGTAACGTCATTCAATGCAGCTTACATTAAAACAAAATTGGTTCGAATAGGACACACGACCAACAAATGAAATGATACCTCGCTTAACACACGTTTATGCAAATATCTCGTAAGCCTGACGTGCTGGGAGAAAACGGACAATTTATCTGAGTTCAGCAGCCAAAAATACATAAGGAACGGTTTCAAAGTTCTCTGTTGCAAAAGTTGGCCTTTTTTTGTAAACTTGTGTTATCCTAGATTATCCAAAAGCAGCCCGTAATAATTAAAATTCAATGAAAAGGCCCAAACGAAAAAGCGCGTAGCCTGTGGTTACATTACTTTGGGCTTTTTTCGCACTCGGAGGTAGTCCACTTGCATTTCATTATAAAAAACTTGTCGCGCAACTGCTTCCACTCTCGCCTGTTTGTTTCTCTAAATTTTTCGGCCCCTCTGATCCAGGTCTCTTTCTTCAATTTTTAGTCCACGGCTTTCGACTTTTTTATAACAACAACATTCTTCTTCTCCACGTACGACATCCACAAAATAAATCTCCTGCTTCTCTGCGAAATGCTTGCTTTTTTTATTTAAAATGGCGTGCAGGAAATATACCAATAAACAGCCGTGCTGCCAACCTAAAATTAGTGTTTTTCCATCGCAATTTATAATAAGCCTACATAATAAGCAATTCGCACAAAAACCACCTAGTTGCAAAATCTGGGTGGACCTTGATTTAAGCAAAAACAGAAACATGAAAACACGAACCGTAATTTAATTCTTAAAATTACAAGGAAGTTGCCATGGTGGCCTAGAGGGGCAGCTGCTTTTCTTAATTAAAGATTTTGTTTCGGAAAATGCAATAATTCTTGCGCCATTATTTTAAAGATTGTTTATCATTTCATCTCAAATGCATCTTGATTTAAGTATTATTAAAAAAATTAATTTTTACTGGTTAAATATACATATAACTAGCACATAACCCGTCGCGCCTCGCTGCGCCTTTAACAGTATAGAACCAATATCAGCCCACATACCACCCCCATAACACCCAAATCCCACCCACTTACCGCCCTCATCCCTCCCACTTCCCGCACACATCCCACCAACTTTCCATTTACCCATTCCCATTACCACCCACTTCCAGAACAACGTGCCACCCGCATCCCATCGCAAGCCCACCCACATCCCATCCACTTCCCAACCTCTTCCCTGTCCCGAGTTTCAAGTCCATCAGATAAAAAATAGATATTTTGCATATTACATTTTCCGGGCGTTTTTACTCCCGGGTTCGGATTGGAAATCACATTCAATCACACTTCAAATTATTTTGCATTTTATCCCTACAAACCGAGGGATGAAAAATAGTTATTTTCCATGTAGAATATTCCTGAAATTTTCACGCCTGGGGCCCGAATTTCCGTCATTGGAAAATCATGCTTCAAATTAATTCGTATTCTATCGTTTAAGCCAATCGGATGAATAAAAGTTTTCTTGCATGCAGTATTTTCTGCGCATTTTCACTCGCCGGGATCAGATTTTCCGACATTGGAAAATCACATTTTTCTATTTCATCAATTGAAACCGAGCTTCAAGCCAATCGGATGATAAAAGTTTTGTCGGGTCAAATTTTCCGACTTTGGAAAGTCGCTTTTTAAATTCATTCGTATTATATCTCTACAACCGACATTCCGACATTGAAAAATCACATTTTAAATCATTTCGTATTCTGTCCCTACAAACCGAGTTTCAAGCCAATCGGATGGAAAATACTTTATTATGCAGAATTTTCCGACCTTTGGGTAAAATTTTCCAAAATCAGAAAATCAAAATTCAAACTATTTCGTATTCCATCCTTACAAACCGAGGTTGAAGCCAATCGGAAGAAAAATAGTTTTTTGAGTGCAGAATTTTCCGTCCATTTTCCTCGTGGGCTCCGTCTTAGTACGCACCTTCTCCACTAACAGAACTCCTCTCTAAATTACAGCCCTTTATCTCTTACCGTTTAGGCTGTGCGATGATTGCCATTGAGTTAGTGAATCTGTCAGTGAATCAGTCAGTCAGCCAGTCAGTACACTCTCTTTTTATAGATATAGAGCGAGGCCAAAAAGTGAGAGTATTGATGTCGCTTCGAACTCTTGCGAGCGAATGACGGCTTTCTGCTCTTTTGGTCTCAGCTTCGGCAAACGTTCGGGTCGTGTACGTGTGAATAACGAAATGTTTTCGCCCCCCTGGGAGGAACCAAGGACTAAGTATCGCTAGAATAGGGATATTAAAATTCCATTCAAACAATTAAGCATTTATTTGAGAATCTTTATCTTTATAATAGATTACAAAAGAAATATGCCTTGCGGACTGAGCGCTTCATAATTATAAGTGGTCTGCCACCGAATTGAAAAAGGCCAAAGTGGCGCGAGGGTAGAGAGTCAGCCGCCCATGTCAGCAGCTGTGGGTTCGAATCATGGCCTGACGCGAGCAAAGATTTTTTTTGTTTTCAAATTGTATTTTTATTGTATTTTTAAACAAATATAATTTTTTGTTATTTTTGATATCAAGAAAACACACTTCTAGTAAATATTTTCAGCACTTAAACGTTTTTTTCGTTTTGGAGAGCAATGGGAGCTGCGTTGAGGAAATGCTTTCTTAGTACAATGTCCGATGTGAAATTTTGAAATTTCTAACTATTACGGTTTAGCTTCAAGGGTGATGATCAGGTAAAAAGTCTTATCAGGATCAATTTGCTATTTGCAGCTACGGGATCACCATGGCAATAAAACCGCCAAGTGCTTAAGAAACTGATTTTCAAGACCACAAATGTTCACAAATTACTACATCGCCATGGTTTTGACAATACTGAATCCCGAACTATGCATGACCAACAATGAAGATCATTGATAGAACATAGACTAGAACAAGAGAGTCTGCGACTATGTCTTTTGATCCAAATTGTCATCAAAGTTTGGTCAAATTATTTGCCTGTCGAACTTAGGTTCCACATACAATTAATATATTTCCTACAGCAGTACACTGTGGGTCGAATCGCCAAATAATTGGCATAAAGTCGTGTGTTGCAGATATATAACACCTATAATATTTAAACAAAATGTTAAGTTAATTTGACCACGCCTACCCCGACCGCCCTTATATGGCAACATTGCGTATACGTGGGAACTGGGAATAAAAAGCTAAAATGTAAATTCAAATTAAATTTTAAGTAATTTATATTCCAATTTGTAACTTACATTCCTTCGGTTGGGCAAATATCCAGTTTGTAGGAGCTGGAGAGTTGCCATCCGTTCGAACCAGCAGCGTTGCATGATAGAGTTCAAACTCATCTTCAAGTTTAAAGCATCGCAAAAGCCGCAAAACTCCGCAAACGGGATAACTATTATCTTTTAATAGACACTTTCTTCTTTATTTTGACATACATAACATACACAGAAGACTTGCACTTTTGTTAAGTTTTCTCTGTTTGGGGACAACACGAAACAACCCACATTAATAAAACATTTTGAACATTTTCAATAAACGGTTTCATTTTTCCATTCAAAGTTTACAAATAGCTGACGCCAATTTTATCGCAACAATCACTGCACTCAACACCTAACGTCGATAATCGATTACAATTTCAGGGTTGCCAAACAATCGTTAATATTATTCGATTCTTTGCTTTAAGGTGTTTTATTAAATATGAGCTTTGTTTCCATGAAATTTTTGACTTTATGCGATTCGACTCACAGTGCAGTGATCTAGCACTATTTTGTTGTTGCAAAGAGAGCATGCATTTCCTAGTCTACCGTCCCAGAAAAGGTATGTAGGACCCACAGCTACTAAAAACCCCCCCTCTCTCTCAGACCTGTATCGACTTCGGAAAAGCTTTTGCATTACTTCGAAGTGGGGCCCTTTATGCGCTACGCGCTCTCATTTATTATCTGCGTTAGAGGTGGAGAACTATCGATAGTCGGCGCCATCGATAGCCAACGATTGTTTTTCTCAAACCATCGATAGTGTCGATAGTGCTATCGATAGTCGTCGATAATATCATCCTACTTAAATATTTTTTTTTTGTAAAGTAAACAAGAAAATTATATTTATTTAATCTAAAAATTTTGATTCAAAAACAAAAGAATATTTATGTTTTCCTCCTTAAGCCTGGATCGCCTGTCCGAAATAATTTCGCAGATTCTGCGTCCAGATACCCCACTATGTCCTCTCGTCCAGGTCTTTTTTCTTGATTCGCAGAATTTCGCCAACAAAACTTGCGATCAATCTCCAGTGCCCTTCGCTCGAGGCCATCTTCGATACGATGTTGTCTGATGTGAAAAGTTCTACACTTAGAAAAAAAAAAAACAACAATGTAAAATCTAGATTGAATATCTTTTTTTTCGAGAATCTTGCAATCTTATAAAAACAAAATTGAAATATCATGAAATAACATTAATAATTATAAAAACAATACTTATCATCTTGCAACTTATTAACCATCTACAGTTTCCTGTAAAGCTTCAGTAAACAAAAACTTTACGATATACAATAATAGATTTATTTTGTTAAAAAAAAAATTTGAAAAAAAAACAAAAATAAAAAAAACAACCCGCCCCTCCTGGGACTTGAACCACAACCTTTCCGCTCCAATGAAGCTTTTTCTATCCACTCAACTGACACGGCTGTTGATGTAATTTTTTTTGCGCAGCCAGTTGCAGTACAAGAATTCAGCTAGCAGAAATCATTGTCGTGCTGAGTTCTTATACTGCGACTGGTGGCGCCTTACAAATGACGCTCAACAGCCGAGCGGGCTAAGTGGCGATGCAGTGTGGTCAATCACTCCGCGGTACTAAGTTCAAGTCCCAGTACCAGCGGATTTATAATTAACATTTATATAAGTTTTTTAGAAACAACAAATTGTTAATAACTAAAGCAAACACAACAAAAAATAAGAAATGCTTAATATAATTTTTTTTGTCTGTTTTTTCATATTAAAATATGAGATTGTTTCATCTTAAAGTATAAAGTATAAACGATCTTTATCCAAGATTAATGGATTAAGATAAAAAATGAGAATAGAATCTTGGGTTAAGATTATCTGGTCTTAGTCGAATTCTGACACCGTTTCTCTTTGATACAAGATTATAACATTGATTTTAGATTGATTTTTTTCTCATTGTGCACATCGTGTTAGGTTGCCTCGCCTATCGGCCCATCGTCCGCAGTGTATCAAAGTGTGCTCCACATTGTCTATTTCTGCGTCACCATACACGTAGCTACACTCAGAAAAAAAAATTACCTAAAAATGTTGAAAATTACCCGCAAATTAAGTCCATATGACCTAAAATGACAACCAAGGAATATTTGGACTTAATTTCAGGCCTCTATTACCTAAAGCTTTCTAAGCAATAAATTTGATTTTTAGGTAATATGTGACCAAAAATTTTAGTCAACGTAACATGTAAAAGTGTAAAAACTTGACGTGTTCAAAGTATCGCCTAAACATACTTGGTATCGAGCTTGTCTGATATAGAAATTTAGATACAGTATTTTCTGTATAGGCCTTGGCTGAGTGGATATGATATGATATGATGAGTAGATCTATAATTAATAATCTAAAAATTTTTTTTTTTTTTTTTTTTTATTAAAAGTGTCAAAAATACTATATACTATATATCTCAAAATATGTTCAAAAACAAACGATAAAAAAAAATAAAAGTCAGCTTACATGGTTCGAACACACGACTTCCTGTTTATGAGTTATGCATGCAGTGCCCTACGCCACTGAGGCGTCTGAATTCCGTTGTAAATATTATGAGCAAAATGAATAGCCAGTTAAAAGCAGCTGATTTACCACAACAATTACTAGGGTAAATCACAAGAGGGTGCTCACTAGCTCATGTGGGGTAAATTTACTTATTACGTTTTTACGAGGGCTGGTGAACACCCTATATATATATATATAATTAATTTACAAATAAGCGCATAAACAATTTTTTTTTACTTACTTTACTGGGACTTGAACTCGGGCCCTCTCTTAAATACTGGACACTCGGACGACGCCTTAGCCCACTCGACTATTAACCTTAAACAAAACCTAGCGACAAAACCATACTTTATAATGTACACAGTTAGTCAAGTTGACATGACATTTGCTAAGCAAACGTGGAGGCCTGTAATCAAGTCCCAGTAGGAGCACACTTTTTCTTCTCATTTATATATATTTTTTTTAATGTTTTTTTTTTATTTAGCAAAACCTTGAGTACAAATCATACCAAAGAATTTGTGTGGCGTATTTGGAGCTTAAGTACTCACATTTGCCACTCAATAAGAAGCAAGAGTCGTGGTCGAGTGGATAAGACATTTGAAAATGTCCAATCCCCGTAAGTACATAATTGTTTCTCATTAAATGAACAAAACTAAATATAAAAGTTTAAAAAAAATTGCACGAAAACACTTTTGATTGCTATTTAATATTGGAAAATCAGTTCAAAAAACAACAATAAACTAAGTATCGTATCTACTACTTTTATGCTTATAAGAATAATTTATTGGACAGAATAACTCTGTTCCAGAGTCCGGAGCGTCGCTATCTAATGTATAGCGCTCTGCGGCTGCAACGTCGACACACCAACAGTATACGAGCTAACTGAGTGCTCTGTCGCGTGGCTGAACACACACACGCAACGCCAAAACTAAACCGCACTATTCTGCGAGATTTTCAACATGTTCAATGTTCAACAAAGCATGACTCAAAAATTCGGAATATTTTATAGAGAGCTTTATGAAAATCTGAATTTTTTAGTTTTGATAGCAGCGCGGGATTTTAAAGTTTCCAATTTATCCTTAATATATCTCTGAACTGTCATTGTAGGCAGAGACCTTCTAAAAAAGAGTCGAAGAAACAAAATTAAAAAAACGATTATATGGTCTAATGGTTAGCCCTCTGGACTTTGAATCTAGCGATTAAGTCTTGGTAGGAATATTAAGAATTTGTTAAAAATTTTGTTTAATCCATGCCTGAAATCTGCCAAGCAATAATTTAATATGGAATTAGTTTTAGTAACCAAATTTCTTACTTGTTTTTATACATCTTAATTATTTTTAAAAACAAAAAACTAAAATCATTGGCATTTCAACAAAAAAACAGATTTATAAAAATATTGTGTGGGACAGGAGAGAAAGCCTTACAGCCAAACATATTGAAATAATTATTGTTATAAGTCTTCATAGTTTTTTAAAAAAAAAAATAAAACTATTACTTAAATAATTTTACTTAAAATTTAAAGCTCCATTTTTGATTTTTTTTTCGGCCCACCAATTTTTCAGCTAAGTTACACTTCAATTGTTGAATTTATATGTAAAAAATAACATATTTTTAAAACAGTTTTAAGTGAGTTACCCTTTTCAATCGAGATTTTTTATCCTTTTCTTGTGTGAAAGTCTTTTAGACAATTTCCCGTATATCCAGTATGTTGAACCATTTTTTTTTTAAATCTTCATGTTTTGAGTATCTCGAAAGAAAAAAAACCTTTCTATGCATAACTAAAATGTATTAAAAGAATTTAATAAAATAAAAAAAAAAAACGATCGATCCTTACTGGGACTCGAACCCTGGGTACGTAAGACTCGTATTCAAACACCTTACATCCACGCCAAGACACCTTTATTTTCTTAATAGAAAAATGGCACATATAAGAGAAAAAAAAGAATATACTAATATGCTTTTTAGAATATTTTGAGGGAATATACTCATATTCTTCTTAGCAGCGGCTTCGTAGTTAAAACCGAACGGCAGTAGAGCGCAATGCAATTTCGCAAACATTCTTAGAAAGGTCGAAGGATTTGGAAAAAATTTCTTAAAATTAGAGTTTATTTTCTTAGTTTTAGGGCAAAGTACCCAAAATTTGTAACAAATATTTTCTAAAATCAAAGGCGAAATTACCCTACAAATTAGAAAAGGCAATAAAGCAAATTGAAAAAATATAGTTTTCAAAATTTTAAATACTTTTTTCTAAAAAATGAATTTTTAGGGAAACTTTTCTAAAATTCAAACAAACTTTACTTAATGATAGAAATTTTTTCTAAATTTTAGGGCGATTTCGATTCTAGGGTGATTTTCTTAAATATAGAAAACTAATTTTCTGTGTGTAGCAACAATTATTTAATATTATTGTATAATTAGGAATGTTATGGTAAAAACTATATATAATTTTAATACTTGAATAGATAAAATAGATTTATTCTTAACTTAAAACAAAGGCTTTGTAAATATTTATTTATCATTTTTTTATATTTAAAATAATTATGAAAAGTTAAGGAAAATGAAATAATTTCAAGGCAAAGGATTCCTAAAAAATATAAGTCAAAAACTGATTTTTTAGGTAAAATGCCCTATATTTTAGGATATTATTGCCTAAAAATCACATTTTGGGTAATAAAATCCATATTCCTTAAATTTAAGGATAAATCTTTTTTCTGAGTGTGTTAACCCCCTGCTTTGATATTGCACGCCTCATTGCTCATAGGTCTGCCCAACTGCCTAACGACAGCACAGTATCTTTAATCCAAAAAAGCAGAAACTCTAGAACACATCATCTGCAGCTGCCCAGCAATCGTCGCGACAAGACTAAAATATCTGCACTCTCCAAGTTTTACCTCTCAGGAGGGGGCGGCCAAGAGTTCCCCCAAACAACTATTGGCATTTGCCAAAACGTCAAAGATCCTCCGGGATTTCTAAAGAAAATGGTTCCCCAAAAAGCACCCGGCCTCACTAAGGACCCCTACATGAGGGCCAACCGGAAATACCTACCTACCAGCATCGAGGCTCGTTACTGGCAAAGGCCAACTAAATTGAATTCAAATTGAAGCTCCAAGCAGGGTTGTTTTCCATACAAAAGACAGCTTCGACATAATTTCCAATTCATTTCACATCGAACCGCCTGGCAGTGAGGTTCGGTTCATATTTTTCTTATTTCTTTTTTATTTAATACTTCAGTTGATTTCATAAGCTAGTTTGTAGACTTGCATTTACTGGCCAATTCATATTTCTTATTTTTTGTTCCCTGAAGTATTTGACTTATTGTTGTTTTTATTATTATTAATATTATCACCATGCTTCGGGTTTTCTTTGGTATCAAGATAACAATTTTTATATGTTTACAGCAGAATTTTGGTATTTTACTATTTATTTCTATTTACACCACAATCTAAACTCATTTTAAAATTTTGAGCTTTATCCGTCCACTAATGCAGTCGCATCTCCTCTCTTGTAATATAAATTTATATGAACAATTTACGAATCTCCAGTTAAACAGATGGAGCTAGTGCTGCTTGTATAAGCTTTTGATTTGTCCTTATTATTTCTTGTATCCCCCTGCGTCTTAAACTTGTGTATGTTTTACAATAAAGAAATTGTGTTTTCAATTCGCTTAAACTTTCTATTAAGATTTTAAAATCATCTTTTAGAACAGGATGCTTTCAAGAAGATCCGACAATATGCTTACATCGTTTCGTCCGATGATGATATATGCCTCTTAGTTTGTGATATGGCAGCTATACGATAAATTCATCTGATCTCGATCAAACTCTCAAACATTTTGTTAAAACATATATTTTTTTATTGGAAGAGAGAAAGAGTCCAAACAAGCAAGACGTGTTTCAGCAACGCTCCGCATACCGCACAGTTTTTTGGGTTCCCTGGAAAGGATTTTGTTTTGAATTCAGCCACAACAGGTGTCTGCCGGACGTATCACTTGCCCACACTCCGAGGATCTCGTGTTCACCCATCGTGACGCATTTATTTCCACCAAAAAGTCTGCATTGTTTTGGTGCCCACGCAAGGGAAGGAGAGGGAAACCGGCGAACAACAAGAGAAAGGAGGAAATCGCGCCAAAAAGAGAGTAAGAAGTTTTCTCTTAATTTGTAAGAAAGCACGCAATAAACAAACAGCTGTGTGTTAGCGACGACAACTAAGCTCAGGCAATCGATAACGATCAACTTTAAGTTAAGCCGATCCCACCGAGAAGTCTGTCTATCGATTAGCAGAGAGGCGGGTAATTTCAAATTTAAATATGTGGTCTCTTGGAAGAACGCCCCCAAAGGTCGCGGTACCAACAACACACATGCAAGCAGACCCACCATCAGGTACTAGCAATCCACAGGAAAAGTAATTTTCGCCCTCCATGCCGACAATTCAGAAACGAAAACTAATCGATACCTCCCCAGAGGAGCAACTTGCTGGAATGTCAGTGCAAAATCTTACAAGCATTATGTCCAATCTCTTAGACATCAAGCTCAAAGACCTAGACGACAAGCTAAGAGTGTTACCAACAAAAGCCGATGTTGAAGGTATAAGAGAAGACATTAGGGAAGAGATGGGATCGCTTTCGAATCAATTTAAAGACCTTGCACATGAAAATAAGTTGCTTAAACAAGAGATAAGAAAATCATTGTAAGTTTGTTTGAACAACAAAAAAAGAATAACTTGCTCATTAAAGGTTTAGGCACAGACAATGACCCAAAAAAAGCCGTTATCACACTGTTTCGTGAAAAGCTTTTCCTTAAAGATGTCCGGGTCAATGGGGCGAGAAAAATATACAGCAAGGATGGGAAAATGAGTGTAATAGTTGAGCTGGAAACTCAGGAAATGGCTGAAAAGGTTAGAAAATCAGCACCAAAGTTAAGAGGAAGCAGAATTTTTATTAAAAAGGATCTAACTTCGGAAAGGCAGAAAAATAAAGCAATACTTCTCGTCTTGAAAAAACGCCTCAATGCTATTGACAACGCCAAGAAAGTTAATGTGCAAAATGATAGTATTAACATCGAGGGTAATTGGATGGCCTTTAACAACAATAAAATACTTATGTGTCAGGGAGCTGATGCGGAATCCAAACTTAAAGAACTATTTGGAAAGGAGTTGGATATGTCCGTAATTTCGTATGATGCCCTGAAAAATGAGCTTCGTTCAAAAAACTAAGTGTCAGCCCCAATAAAGTACTCAGCCATATTGTCCCAAATATTAGACTTAAGGAAAATAACACTAGTTTACAGCCAAAAAGACCCATTTCTACTGAAAATTTTTTTTAGTGTAGTTTGGAATGGTGATCTCAAAAATCAATTTCAAAAATTTTTTCATGGCTCCGTTTTTGAAATATAATTTTTTTTTATTTTTTGGTAGGGGCACTTACATTTTAAGCCATATCTCACTTTATAATTGTCAGATAGAGTCAAGCAAGATAAGAATCGAAAGGTTATTTCGCTGCCAGTAATGGAGTAGAACATTGTTTTTAAATCGGTTCATTAGTTTAACAACAATATCCAAAAATATTTCGAAAAAATCGATTTTTTGCTCGAAAATTCATTTTTGGTCGCCTGGAAAAAAATATAAAAAAATCCAAAAAATTATTTTTATTTTTTCTACATAAGAACCGCACTTCTACGAAGAAAAACAGATATCGATGATCAAAATCTGTGAACCAACACAGGAGCTGTAAGCAATTTAGTGCAAAAAAATGTGATATTTTCCTGAATATTTTAAAATAAATTTTCGTTTGCTTCGACTTTTGTTTCGTTTTTAATTTTTATCTTTGTTCTGGCTTTTCGTTCACTTCACAATTTGATTAAAAAACCAAGAAAAGTACAATGTTAATTTTTGGAAACACACAATATACTCAAATTTGACTGTTAGTTCCTCTACTCAATTTGATCCATCTATGGTACGTGTTACACGATTTTCCTCACAAATACCGTATTTTCTTCGTAAAAGTGCGATTCTTAAGTAGAAAAAATAAAAATAATTTTTTTGTATTTTTTTTATTTTTTCTAGTCGTTTAAAAATGAAATTTCTTGGATTTTCGAGCAAAAAATCGATTTTTTTGAAATATTTTTGGTTGTTGAATTCAAACTACTGAACCGATTTAAAAACAATGCTCCGCGCAATTATTGGCAGCTCCATTACCTTTCGATTTATTTCTTACTTGACTCTATCTGACAATTATGAACTGAGATATGGCTTAAAATGTAAGAGTACCTACCAAAAAATGTAAAAAATTAATATTTCAAAAACGGAGCCATGAAAAAATTTTTGAAATCGATTTTTAGATCAGCATTCCAAACTATACTAAGAAAAAATTTCAGCTGAAATGGGTCATTTTTTTTTTTTATTTTTGTAAACTAGTGTAATTATACATCTAAGAAACTGAAGATTCTGTCATATAATGTAGCAGGTTTGGCGCGGAAATGCATTTTTAACGACTTTTTTGAATACATAGCCTCCTTTGATGTGTTTGCGCTATATGAAACCTTCTTAGAAGTCGCATCTGAGCATGTTAACGCCAAACTTAAAGAATATGTTCTGAAATGGATACCAGCTGTTCGCTACCATATAAGAGGGAGAGCAAGCAGTGGCATGCTACTCGGAATTAAAAAAACCTTAAAGTCGGCCAATATAGCCTCCTTCACGCAGCATTCCGAATCCGTACTGATTGAATTGAACACTCGCACTGAAAAACTGCACATTCTACCAGTTTACATACACTGCAACAGATGGGAAACCGATATGTCAATACTCTATGATTTTCTCAATAGTGAGCAGTGCAATGAAAATTTAATGATCATTGGAGACTGCAACGCCAGAACAGGTAGCACATCGCTTTGTGGCTTTAACCCTCTGCTTATACAAACACAAATTTTGGAGACAAGGCATAGCAAAGACACCGTAATCGATGGTAATGGGCGAAAGCTCAATGAGCTGATAAATAGTTTTGGGTTCACAGCATTAAACGGCCGTTCAAAAAGCGATCCTTCTGGAGAGCACACTTTTGTACGAGGCGCGGCAAGATCGGCAATCGATTATTGCCTAGTAAGAGGTACATGGCTCTCGTTGGTAGAAGATTTCAAAGTGGATAGTTTGATTTATTCGGACCACTTACCACTGGTAATAATTCATACTTTTTCGGCTGAAGAAAATGTCAATGTGGATCAACTTAACCTGCTACCAAAACTTAGATGGTCCGGAAAATATGCA
This sequence comes from Lordiphosa clarofinis, assembly GCA_018904275.1. NCBI lineage: Eukaryota > Metazoa > Arthropoda > Insecta > Diptera > Drosophilidae > Lordiphosa > Lordiphosa clarofinis. The sequence continues at coordinate 83,793 of JAEIGQ010000407.1, forward strand.
AGCAACTGTAGACGAAACCTTGACCATAACCTGGAATTTAGGAACCCGGTAGCCAACACTCACTGCTACGATCTAAGCAGTTTAATGGACTGCATTAAAAACTCTGCGATTCAACCAAAGAACCAAGACGGCAAAAAGTTTAAGTAAGAGTGGTTTGACAGAGACTGTGAGGCGGCAAGACATCTCTCATTCCAATGGCTACGGTTATCCAGATACGAAGGTACTCCTGAATCCTTAAGATGTTACCATCAGGCAAACAAGGACTATAAACTAAAATGCTATCTTGCCCGCAGTCGCTATTTTACAAGTCTGGCCAAATCCCTTGAGGAAATCAAAGACAGCAAGTCATATTGGGCAGCCATCAGAAAACTAAATGGGAGCAGTTTTGTTAAAGGAGGAGAAGTTACTGCGCTGCAGCTGGGAACCTACTTTCACAATCTTCTAAATGCTAACACACCTGGGAAAGCAATATACTTTGCCCTCCCATATATAGAAAATATTAGATTGGACGAATCAATAACCGTGGCCGAAGTAAATAATATAGTCCTAAAATTAAAGATGAACAAGGCTCCGGGTGTTGATAGGATCCCTGCTGAGTTCATTCGTTTTGCCACTCCTCGCTTTTTGCAGGAACTAACGAAATCGTTCAATTATATATTTGACCTCGACACAGTACCAGAAACTTTTAAGGAGGCTATTTTGTTTCCAATTTTTAAAAAGGGTGACCCACAGCCTGTGTCAAACTACAGGGGAATCTCCTTCCAAAATGCAATAGCAAAGGTTTTCGCGGCGATCCTGCTGGAAAGACTAAACTCTTGGATAAGCGAAGGTGCTCTTCTATCAGAGTTTCAGGCCGGGTTCCGGAAGGGCTCCTCCACCATTGACAACGTCTATTGTTTATCGAGCATCGCAGAGAGATACATTTCAAGTGGCAGAAAGCTGTATGCGTTCTTTGTAGACTTCAGAGTTGCTTTCGACTCCATAGACAGAAGATCCCTCTTATTGAAGTTGTACAACCTCGGCATGTCTTCAAAAATCATCAAACTCTTGGAGAGCCTCTATAAAAACAGCCAACAAGCATTATTGTATGCTGACGATATAGTTTTGGTATCAGATTCACCCAGAAGTATGCAAAAAACAATTGATGCGCTGCATAATTACTGTATGCTCTGGAACCTCACAATAAATATGGAGAAGTCGCAGATTCTCGTGTTTAAGAAACACTGGAGAGGGTCGATGTGTGTAAGTGTGTTGTGTGTGCTTAGATGTGTTGGTGATCCGTCGTTAAGTAGAATGTAGTTGGATTGGGTTAAAAAATTTTCAAGTGTTTTGCCTCTTAAGTTGTTGGTGTTTAAGCCCCATCTTTTGTGCCAACTGTTGAAGTCGCCTGTCACTACGGTAGGTACATTAGATGGTTCTAGTACAGAGGTAGGTTTTTGAGAGAAAATGTGTGATTTGGTGCAATGTAGGCTGATATAAGTCTAAAGGTTAACTTTGACGTGAATTCTGCGCATATTGCGTCGAAGTCGTCATTAAGAACAATTTCTCGGGCTTGTAGGGATTTGTGTATTATTAGGGCAACTCCTCCGTAGGAATTGGAGGTGTTTTTATTAATAAGGGTGTAGTTAATGGGTATAGGTATGTAGGTTGTGTATTTTATATGTGTTTCTTGGGGGAAGTTATGTGGGGTGCGTGTTTTTTTATCATTATTTGTAGTTCACTGTAGTTATTTTAGTATCCGTTAATGTTCCATTGGATGATTTTTATAGACATTTAATGAAGGATAAAAGGCGAGATTTGTTTACTGTTTGCTTCTCGCGTGAGATCTAATAACTATAGTGTTTGGATCCCCATTCGGACTGTGACGTTTGTGGTCTCGCAAGGGCCCCGGTCGAAGGGAACGCCACCGTAGGATGTTAGTTCTTAGTTTAGTTTTTGATTTTGTTAGGTTGGGTTTTGCGGGCTTTAAATTTGTTGAAAGGGTGCTGTTCTTGTCTTTGGGGAAAATTCTTAATTTAAGATGGTCTTCTCGGATATGTAATCGTTTCTGGTTACGTTAAGGGGGTTGTCGGGGTCCATTTCCATAGCTTCAGGGATTCTTGGTTGGGTTTCTGTTGGCTCGACCGTGTTATTCTGGTGTTATTGGGGTTGGTTGAGATTGTTGATGTGTGTGCTCTGAGTTCGTTTGATGTAGATGCGGATGGATAGTTATGGTGATTGCAGATTGTGTTGTTGGTTTAAGTTGATTTAAAGGTGTGTTGTGTGTGTTGATGTGAGTGTTTTTGATGTTTGAGAGTTGGTTTGCTGCTGGGGTGCAGGGTTCGGCAGTGCTGTCGCGAAGCTGGCTTTAAGTTGTTGGCTATGCCGGTTGTAGTATAAAGTTAGTGCAGTTTTGTGGTCAACTTTTTCGGTAGTCTTAATAGCAACTAGTTCCTGTGGCTTTATAAAAGCTGGGCATTTGCGATCAAGTGGGCTGTGAAGCTAACTTCGGGGTTGTTTTTGCAGTTGAGACATTTCTTTTCGTTGTTACAGGTTTCGTTTTCTTCTGTGTGTTTGGTTTCTGAGCAGTTGTAGCATGTCCCTTCTGGGCTTTTGCAAATGGATGTAGGATGTCCAAATCGTAGGCATTTTTTGCATCTTAGTGGGAGAATGTAAGGGCGAACGGGTGCCATTTCGTAGCCTTCTCTAAGTGATTCGGGTAGTGTGTGAGCAGCGAATGTAACGATGGTTATACCGGTTTCTATTAAGATTTGATCTTTTCTTTTTAAAATCGTGCGGACTTCGGTTACGTTTTGCTTTTTTAATTCTTTCAGTATTTCTGTTTCTTCTATGTTTCGAAGCTCGTTGCAGTATATATCGCCTTTAGACAAATTTAGTGTTTTGTGTTCGGATGCTTCTCCATCAAATTCTCCCATTTTTTGCATTTTCAAGAGTTTAAGTGCTTGTAGGTTGTTTTTGGTTTTTATTAAGAGGGTGCCGGCTCTTGTTTTTTAGCAAGAGTCAACTTCTCTTCCGCAGGTGTAGTCGATGGTTTCCTTTATGAGAAATGGTAAAACTGTTTCGAATGATTTGTTGTCTTTTCTGTTAAGCACAATATATTTTGGTTCGTTTGCGTATTTATGATGGATTGATGGTGGAAGTCTACTTATGTCGGGTGGTTTATCCATTGTTGTTGTTTTTGGGCACGTGCCCAGAAGTTGTTTTTGTTTTTTTTTGTCATTTCATTTGTGTTTTGGTTTGTTTGTCACAAGTAAGCTGTAAATAGTATTTGTTTTTGTTGTTGTTTGCACTTTATATTCGCAACGATTCGCACGATCAAACTGCTACGACAAACAAAAAATACAAATTGCGCATAAACCTTCAAATACGATGAAAGGATTTTTCAACAGGACCAAAGCAAAAATAGACAAATCGGATGTCGAGAATGTCATCTACAAAATACCATGTGAAGGATCTAATGACGATATTTGCAACAAAGTCTACATAGGAACGACAAAATCCAAGTTAAAAGCCCGAATAGCCCAACATAAATCTGACTACAAACTACGACATCAAACACACATACACAAAACTGCGCTGGCAGCACATTGCGTAGAAAGCGGCCACTCGCCAAATTTTGAGGCAGCGACAATACTACAACAAGAGCAGCATTACAACAAACGCTTCACATTAGAAATGTTGCACATCTCAAGCGTTTCAACTGACAGGAGACTGAATTTTAAGAGTGATACTGAGAACTGCGCGCATTTATACAGACACTTACTCACTGACAATTAGTTGAAATATATTTTATATATTATATATTTTTTTTTTTGGCTTGGAGTTAGACTATCGTTATCGATAGTCTAGGGCTGGCGAAGTTTTGTAAAACTTATTCTGCCATCGCTGTGACTCATTTGGCGAGTGCACCAGGTCCAGGCCTACTCGTGCACACGCGGGAAAACTTTAAATAATATGACTTTAATATGACTATCTCGACAACAACGCGTAGTTTCACTCCATGTTTATGAGAAAATCAATGTTTAAGGTTGGTCATTAACCATTTACTATGAATCAGGTTTTTGTTTTGTTCTATAAACTGGAAGACGCGTGCCTTGACAAAGGCTGAACGCGCAAACACGTGTCTTGAAAAAGACAAACGCGGAGTTCTCCTTCAAGCGAACTGCAATGCTCGAAGCTTCCCGAGAGACTGTTATTTAAATATACTTTTTTTGATTTTGGTTGACGATGTAAGCTCAACATTACGTTTTACGTCATTTCATTACGCTCTACGTTTAACTCTAAGGTTGTTAGTGCTGACAACCAATTAGTGCTGACACTTTTTCAGCTACAGACTTTAATTTTGATTTTGGCCGATTTACAGCCGGAACCTCACTTTAGTTCGATTGCCCACCGTATTGCTCTGTTTTCCCGTTACACCCAAACAGAAGCAAAGGCAAATTATGGGGATTTTTTGTAAAGTGTGCGTCTGGAGGTTCAAATGGCTAAAACCAGAAATAAAGCTTTAGTCAAAAATATTATTATTTGATGCGGGTTCTACAAATAAACCTGCATCACTCCAAAGCAGCAATCGCTGAACTTTTAGCCGTAGATATTCTTTTTGTTTAAGAGCCATGGATTTCTGGTAACAGAATCAATGGTTTACGGACACCCAAATAAAACCTTTACCATACCATGACTAAGGGAAAAATTCGTTCATGTATTTTAACCAAAATACATTTTAAAACACTATTTCTTCCTCAATTTAGTGATGGTGACATCACTACGGTCAGCCTGGAACTGGGGAGTTCCACAATCAGGCTGGCCTCCTTTTATCTGGCTCATGACACTGAGAGCCCCCCACCACCAAAAATGTTCCGGGACCTAACTGGAAGCAACAGTCACAGTCACACAAGCCTTATTTTAGGTTGCGATGCCAACGCAGATCACACACAATGGGGCAGTACAGATATAAATGAGCGAGGTGAATCACTGTACAACTACCTATAACAGACAGATTTGCATATTGCCAATAAAGGGAACGACCCCACCTTCTTCATCAAAAATAGAAGAGAGGTTTTAGATATAACCCTCATCTCTGAAGACCGATGTAACCAATTGATCTCATGAAAGGTGCTTCCAGAGCACTCCTTCTCTGATCATCGATACATAGAGGTCGTACTAACAAATAAGTGTCCCTCACCCAAAAGGATACAGAACCTAAAAAGACCAACAACAAACTTCTCTGTAAAATACTTGGACCGTCCCCACCATACACACCAAGTACGGGAAAACAGATAGATGAGCTTGTTGATACGCTTACTATCGCGTATACGGACTCGTTCAATAGGGCCTGCCCCCCTAGAAAAATAAAATCCACCTTTAAACTACCTTGGTGGTCTGCAGAGCTAGATAAGCTCCGAAAGGAATGTCGACATCCATTTAACGTAGCCAAATATAATGACTAAACAACCGCTTGAGAGTTATATAAACAAAAGCTAGTTACTTATAAGGAAGCTACCAGGAGGGCAAAACGCTCCTCCTGGACCCATTACTGTAGTAATATTGAATCCACTTCTGATGCATCACGGCTCAGAAAGATCCTGGATAGCTCACCAACCTCGCAAAAAACAGACGGAACCTGGACCAACTCGAGCGAAGAATCTCTAAATCTTCTGCTAAGCACTCACTTTCCTGAATGCTTCCTTAACTTAACACCTCTGCTAGGCCAACCGACCTTTCTATGCAATATTACAAAACCATTGTCACAGAGACCAGAATTAAATGGGCTGTCGATTCGTTCGAACCATTTAAGTCGCCAGGTCTCGATAACATATATCCTGCCCAACTACAACAAACCATTGGGTACACAATGACCTGGCTTTACACAATCTATGTCTCAAGGTCAACTACATCCCCACTAGGTGGAGAGAAACTAAAGTAATATTCATACCGAAAGCTGGCAAAGCTTCACATGTGAAACCAAACGAATATAGGCCAATCAGCCTATCCTCGTTTCATCTGAAAACTCCCGAGAGACTTATAGATGCACACCTGAGGCAAACTATTAGTCCCGCTCATCTAGCACACACTCAACATGCATACAGCAAGGGAAGGTCTACTGAAACCGCCCTACACTCCCTGGTCTCAAGGATTGAAAGATCACTTGAAGTAAGAGACTTCTCTTTAGTAGCATTTCTCGACATAGAGGGTGCCTTCAATAACGTCCAACCTAACGCCATCAGCTCTGCCTTGACATATGTGGGAGCAGATGTGTCGCTGGTGGGATTCATCAAACAATTGCTAACCAGCAGAACGATGTACTCCCAACTTGGCGGTGCAACTGCTCGCAGATGTGTAAACAGAGGCACTCCGCAAGGAGGTGTTCTCTCTCCGCTGCTGTGGGTTGTAACAGTTAACCAACTGCTGCGGCTAATGGAGGCGGAGGGACACGAAGTGGTGGCTTACGCGGATGATATTGCCATCTACAAATGTGGAATGTTTCCTCAAACGCTGTGTGACCTCATGCAGACCGCACTGACAACACTGGCTCAGTGGACAAAATCTTGTGGCTTGGGCGTAAACCCGGCTAAGACGGAATTAGTGCTTTTCACCCGAAAGTACAATATTCCTGATCTTATCCTGCCTAAAAACAACGTAGTAAGCCTCGTATTTGGTGACAATGCCAAATAATTGGGTGTCATTCTGGATAAGAAACTACTCTGGAATGAAAACATAAATGAACGTATAAAAAAGGCAACCATTGCTCTTTTCTCTTGCAAAAAGGCCATTGGCCGTAGATGGGGTTTTTCCCCATCCATTGTACATTAGCTCTACACTGCCTTAATACGCCCCATACTTCTTTACGGAGCTCTAGTATGGTGGCCAGCGGCCAGGTTAGCGGCGCTCTCCGAACGACACCAACGGAAGCGTTAAATTCTATTCTTCACCTTATACCACTAGACCTCGTAACTAAGCAAATGGCTACCACAATAGCCTTAAGACTACGAGAATCCGATACCCGATACCCGATACAGGGGCAATTCGGGACACGCCACCATACTCGAAGACCAAACGGGTATACCATTAATTACAGACTACCACAAACAACGCTCGACAAATTTTAAGACGTCTATATCCCAAGCCGAAACGATTGGGACAACCTGCCCCACAGCAGAGCTAACGCCATTAACATCTACACTGATGGTTCTAAGCTCGCCGAAAAAGTAGGAGGGGGCGTTTTCTCTCCCAACCTAGATTTGAACTTATCGTTCCGCCTTCCCGACCACTGTAGTGTGTTCCAAGCGGAAGTGGTAGCCATCCAGGAAGCTGCTACCTACCTTAGCACACTCACGGTCAAGGAAGGAAATATATTTATATACTCTGATAGTCAAGCCGCCCTTAAAGCACTTGACCCACACACCAACAATGCTAAAACACTTACTAAATGTCGTTTATCTCTCTTCGAGATCGCACATTTTAGTATACACCTTATATGGGAACCTGGACACCGCAACATAGAAGGTAACGAGTCTGCGGACAAACTGGCCAGAAAAGGAACCACCGTCGAGCTCCTTTTAGATAGGAGCACGATAGGAATGCCTATGGCGACGTGTAAACTTTATACAAAAGCAGAAACAGTTCGTCTCGCTACGGACCGGTGGAAAAACTTCTGCTGCATCACTGAAATATGCATCTTCAGTGCAAGAAGGTGGATTTTCTGCTGCATCATTGAAATATGCATCTTCAGTGCAAGAACGTTGATTTTCTGGTGCACCTTCAATAAAAGTGTCACCTTTATCTGGATTATGTTCAAGCTTTTTATAAACTTGGCAAGTGTTTGATTTAAGACGCATATGCGATTTTAGGTGTAATTTGAATGATTTTAGACTTGTAAATTCCTTATAGCATTTTGGATTTTTGTTCGTACATTTATAGAGATCTACTTCATGTAAGCCATGAAATATTTTCAAATGTGAAAAATATATTGATAGTTTAGAAAAGTCAGTCATACACTTGAAGCACAACATTGCAAATGGGAATTTTAGATTAAGTGAGTATATAGTCTTAGAAGTAATATGTTTTGTCTGTAAAAGTAGTGAATATGTAAGTAATATGTTTTGTCCTTATAAGTATTGAATATGTACTGTCTTAAAAATATATATATATATAATATTTCTATAGTCTAAGAATATTAGTTATTGAGGTGATCGATGAGATTTGTAATGTTAGAACTTTTAAAGTCATGTTGCAGAGAAATGTCATAAAAATATTTTTGGACGAAGGTCCACACCAGAAGCGATTATTCTGGGTATTGATGGTCAAAAACGTGGAACAACATAAAGCAGCAGTCCAATGCGCTGATGAATGAGTCGAATTTAAGCTTCTTCGTTTCGAAACACACATAAAACTCCTCTTTGGTGATTTCGTCTTCACCTAAAATTACTATAAAAGGTTGCATGGGGATTTTATCCATAACGCATTTTTGCATCCTAATCACAATTTTGTGTGCCAAGTCATTGTTGATGTGTAGTCTGCAAATGCAGCTGTTGACGGAATCCTGCGTATTGGCTCCCGACACACATGCCCGATTTTTGGTGCTTGCCACCTTGCGGACGTTGGTTTGTAATACTGTGTGAAGCAGTATAAAAAAGTTCAAGTCCATCTCACCTGAAAAATAATAAAAGATAAAATATAGAAGTGAAGAGTTAATAAAATTATTAAAACCGATTTTGGATAGAATTTAGGAAAAATATTAGAACTTACTACTAAGGCCATCCACATTGTCCTTGACTTTTATAAAGAGGTTACGGTAATATGGGCTCTTAACATTTTCTTCAAAATATGTAGCTAGCTTATCCAGCGAAGCGTACCACTTCAGTTCCAATAACTGTTGTTTTTTCGGGGAACATATGCAAAAAATCCCTTTGAATCTGTAATAGAGCACAAGAAAAATATAGAAATAAAACAGTATCAAGTAAATACATATTTCTTAAACAATTAAACAAGAAGACTAAGATACGAAAACAGCACAGACAACACACTTTAAACGTTAAAATTAACCATGCTTACAAACTGAAATCCTCCTTCTTGCTTGTATAAAGGAAACAAAGCTAAAATTGATTTTAAATCATTGGTCTCCTTTTTTATAAACTTCATTCGATAGGCCTTTGTATCGTCCCACAATTTTAAAGAGTCAGCTTCCGAACCATCAAAATATTTAATTTGGAGAACTTTCGCGATGATATCTTCGTCATCACTTTTAATATCGGTATTTGAATGAAGACCTCCATCATCAGCATCTGAGTATAAACTTAATTTTCTTTTTCGAAGACTTCGGGACTTCCCATTAAGGTTGTGTATTTTATCCATTGGAGTTTCTGCTTAGAAAGTATGTCTCCTTTTGCTCCGTGAGAAAAATGGCAACAACTTGATCACTAAGTTTCTCGATTTCTTGTGTTTTGGGACATTTATAACTGCTCGTTGATGCTACATACAAGCTTTCAGTGATGATCAACAATATTTTTTCCTATTTGTATTGGACAACTTGTTGGTTGTTTTATAATCGCTTAATACTTGCTTCCCAGTATCTGAGCGCAGTAGAAGTGAGAGAACATTCTGCATATACACACAGAAACAAAACATTGAAATTAAGGAAATGAACATTTTTAAAAACATAAATGCTTTCAACTTATTTGTTGCCATCTTTAAAAATTACCTTTTCTAAAAATCCAGGTGAAGATTGAGAGGAATCAACTGAAGTTTGGGAAAATATTCCTGGTGAGCTAATGCTTTTTTCGTCATAAACGATTTTAAGACCATTCTGAAACAATGTGGTACATAATATTTTTTTTTCAAATTTCCGTCCCTATACCTCGAAATTCGGCGAGCAGACCGCTTTCTTCTCTCTTTGGGAAGATTCGTTCTAAATCCTCCTGTTTTATATATTTTAATCTTTTAAATGAATATCCACACTCTAATGAGAAATTGGAACAAAAAAATATAAAAAGCTAATTATAATTTTTTAATATATAAATATAAATCACGATCAATGATCACCTCGCAAATTCTCATAACATTGCATGTCAATTTCGTTGTCTTCTAAAAAATTTTTAAATCTAAGTCTTATTTAATAAAAATAAAAAAATGATAATAAAATGCCTGTCGATAACAAAATTCCATACTTCAACTAATATTAGATCCCGCTCACCTTATTTTAAGCTCCCTTGGATCGCTTTAGCTTAAAAAGGATATGTCAAAAAAAGAATAGTTTATTGATCTTTATTCTTCATCCAAAGGAGCTGAAAAATGTGAAAAGGATATTTAAAAAACTGGATCTTAGAGGGGATATTTCGAATATCCTTTCTTCAGGGATCTTTTTTTTCTGTGTAGAAGTAAACAGCGCAAAATAGTAGATGAAAATGTGGGGGGGTGGATTCCAGTGGCGGCTGCGTGCGGGTGGTGTAGAGGGTGCTGTTGCTGCTTGTCGGTTGTGGGGTGTGCGCAAAGGGATTGGTCGGGGTTTGCTGCTGCGCAAAATAAACTGTGGGGGTAGGAGTTGGGGTAGGTTTTTTCTAGCGGAGTGAAAAACGCGTGCACTTTCTTTTCAACTTAAATGACAAGAGAGATTTATTACTTATCGACTATCGAACTAAATCTAACAAAGGGTTGCTACCGATTAATCTATTCTATTAACTAAACCTTAACTAAAACGTTGGTAGAGTGAAACGAGGAAACGGAACCCAAACATTCCGCCCCCCTTGCACTAGTTGCAATATTAAGGAACTTCAGACTTCATGGTTTCTTTCTAATACTAGAGTAATAACAATAAGACTTCATGGGGTTTCTCTTTGGATGGATATGTTTGGATCGGACATTTAAATTCTGCAGGAACCAGACAGAGTCCAGCCGAACGCTGTATTGTGTGCCACTGGGAGTCCAGCAGTACTGGGAAGGACTCCAGCTCGGATGATGTCGGCATACACGTCGGCTCCCAGGATGATCGCAACCGTAGCTGGACGATAGAACTTATCGTCGGACAGGGTGATGTGCTTAAATTTTTCGCATACCCGAGCGTCGATCTGTGTGGTCGGCGTACGCACATGGAGCTGTGGGTCGATTTTAAACACCACCTCCAACCTGAACTCCTTGTCTATCTGGGACCGGAGCACTGCTGTACAGGCCTCCTCGTGACCAATCCTCACGCTCTTCAGCCGGAACGCTTTAGCAATTGAGTCATTGATCAACGAGACGGGCTTGCAGGAGTCGATGAGCGCTCTCGTCTCGTAAGTGGTCGATCCATTGTCGATCACTATCGTAGCGGTTGGCAACACCTGAGGGTTCCGGTGTTGCAGCAGTGTGGTCAGTGATGGAGATTGGAGTGGATTTTCAGGTTGGGGGCGTGTATGCTGGACTGTTGGGGCCGTGGATGGGCCTGAAGACCGAACCGATGAGCTGGTCCGTGATCGGGATGATCGGAAAGATGAGCCAGTTCGGGAAGACGGTGCAGGTGACCCAGGGCTTGAACGAGAAGATCTCTCCCTCTGGCCGTCACGAAGGTGGAGAAGCGTATGGTGGTCGCTGTGGCATATACGGCACTTGGAACCACTTCGGCAGGAGCTCCCGGAATGCTGGTGAGCCAAACAGTTAGAGCAGTACTGGTTGATCAGCACTGCTCTTAGCCGCTTCTCAGCGCTCAATCGGAGGAACTTCTTGCATCTCTTCAACGGGTGGATGCAGACTCGGCAGCGGTAGGATTGAATACCTCGAGTACATCTGCGTTCGTTGGCTAGCTGGTTGTGTCGCTTCTGTGGGGCCATCTTGGATCTGGCAAGGAGTCTACATAGAAAACGAAAAGGATTACTATTTAAACTAGATATTTTTCTTGATGGAAGTGGAACTGGATAGAGTAGGGCTGAGTTTCTGGCTCTTTTTGGAAGCCGCGGACAGTACGGAGAGCGCAGAGCACGCAAAATCTTTTGCGTGAATAATTTAGCAGAATCGAAGCTATTAACAATTGAATAAGGTGTTTGACATCTCGCATAGGAGGAATTTGATTCCGATTCAACAGAAGTGACAGCGGAAGTGACAGAATCGGGACTCAGGGATCTGAACTGTCTTTGAGCCATATGTTCAGGGTCGCGGAATGGAAGCGGAAATATCCCTTGAGTTGGCTGAACGAAGTGCTGTTCGCATTTAGGATTGCTCTCTCTCACCGGTCGTACCGGTGGATCCTCCACCTCACCAAAATTTGTGAGATATGTTTCTAGAGGACCATCTTTGTTTACGGAAACTCGAGTGGAGAAAGAAGAGATAGATATTGGAGCGGGCGATGGAACAGGACCTGTTATAACCAGGGCTTAATCCCGAAACGAATTTCGGTTCCGGTTCCAGTACCGGTACGTCCCGAAATGAATGTTTCGGTTAAAGGTTCTATATCGGTTTTCAATTAATTTCGGTTTTCGGTTTCGGTTCCGGTACCCGGATATTTATTTCGGTATACCGGTACGTACCGGTGCTCACCGATATAAGTACTAATTATTTTTAATACTGAAAAAAAAAATTCTGAAATAAATTTAAATAATTTTATTCCTGTTTAATAAAACGAATCAGAAATCAACACAAAATGAATGATTTCACATTTCAAAATAATATGGCCCTAATATTTCGTATTTTTTGTATGTAAAAACTAATGATTACATTATATGCTAACAAATATGTACCCCACGTGCGTTGCTACGCCGCTCACAAAGCGAAGAAGTGAAGCATACCTTACAATTACCATCTATCAAATCTTCATCTAGCAAAATTCCCCATCCGTCTATTTACCCGTCTTCATGAGAATCAAAATCGTTGTAAAATTGTGCAAATTTTGGGATTTTTTGGTCCGTTTGATCAACACGTCTCATTAACTCATATAAGAATTTTTGCAAATTTATACTTTTCTGAACTAATGCAGTTTTGTAAATTTCCGATTTTTGAGACAGTTCGGTCTACACCACACATTTTTACCCTCTACTATTGCAGTCTATCAAATCTTCATAAAAATTTTGGGAATAAGAAAACTTAGCAAATTTTGGTTTATTTTAGTTGTTTCATTGTTTTTCGGTGTTTAATTGTTTGATCTACACCTTCTGTTTACCCGTCATTGCCATTTCCAAACTTTGCAATATTTTGGACTGTTCAATCTTATTTTTTATACCCGTTACTCGTAGAGTAAAAAAGGTATACTAAAGTCGTGCAAATGTATGTAACAGGCGGAAGGAATCATTTCCGACCATATAAAGTATATATATTCTTGATCAGCATCAACAACCGAGTCGATATAGCTATGTCCGTCTGTCCGTCTGTCTGTATGAACACCTAGATGTCAGAGATGGTAAGAGATAGAGGTTTGACATGTATGGGACAAATGCTTCTTTTTTCTGCACGCAGATCAAGTTTGTTTCAAATTTTGGCCACGCCCCCTCCCGCCCCCGCAATTTGGAAAAAACGTTATATCTCCTACATTTTTAAAGATAGACGATTTGTTTCTTCTAGAGATAGTTAGTTATTAGCAAAATGAGTCGATTTGCCAAAGAAATGATGAAGATCGGATGAACGGTTCTCAAGTTAAAAGCAAAAAAGTGAACCGAGCCCCCCCCCGCTACCCACCCTAAAAAAATGTTGCATACTTTTCTGATGGTTACCCTAAGGAACGCAGGAACACTGTTAAACATGTTTTTCATGAGTAACGGGTATATCGAAGTCGGTTAGAGCCGACTTTAACTTATGCTCTCGTTTTTGTCTACATACATAATAATCTTAGGTCCTATGAAAATTTTGGAATTTTGACGATTAGTTTGACCGTTTGATCTACAACTCCTTTTGGAGGAATCTGACCACCAGTTAAGAACGTTTGAATGTTCTTAAATACGTTTAAGTACGATTTTGGTAGAGAGGGTTTATATTTGGAGTGCAAATGCACAGTTTTACTATCTTCCCTGTGTACCTTCGTGCAAAGTATAAAAACAAATCAACAGTTGCACTAGCTTTTGCTGTATATATACACTGGCTATATTGACACGGCTGTAGATACCGATCAAGAACTTTACAAGGTCGGAAATGATTCCTCTCAGTTACATAACTTTGCACACTCCTAACATAATTAGGTACAGCGTATAAAAAAAAAACGAAACCGTACCGGTACCAAAGTTTCGGTTTCGTTCCGGTTTTATCGGTTCCAATAATAACGGTAAACGGTATTCGGTTCTCAAAAAAAATTTTGTTTCGGTTCAGGTTCCGGTTCCGGTACGGGATTTGTAACGGTTTATTTCGGTTAACGGTTCCGGTTCTGGTTCCGGTATTGAGCCCTGGTTATAACCCAACCAAAGATAGTTTCTTGCCCCATGAGAGTTCTACATATGTTGGAACGGAAACCACTGAGCATAACTGACGGAAGAATGTCAGCACCAATAAGCACGTCAATTGGGGCGCTTTTTAGGAAGGAGGGGTCTGCATATTGGAGATCTGGCAGGTCTGTGAACATAGTCGGAGAGATCGTGCCGGATGGCAGATCCCCTGCCAGATTTGGAAGAACATAAGCTGATGTTTCCACCTGTAATCGTGGTCTATGGGGGGAGACTAAAGCAAACTGGCAAAGTTTGTGAGTCTGAGCGGCAATAGTTTGGTTTGAACCGGAAACTTGCGCTCGAACGGTTTGATATGGCAGCTTTATTTTTCGAAAAGCCGCTCAGAAATAAACGTTCCCTCTGAACCTGCATCTAATAAGGCTCGGGCTGAGTATGTAGTACCCTTGTGGCATACATGGACAAGCGCAGTACCCAACAAGACACCTTGCCTGTTGGATATGAAAAAGTTCTGTACGTTAGCTTGATGGGTCGAGGAAGTGGACTGTATTGTTTGCGGATTATGCACGTTGGATGGGAATTGTTGCGGAGGGCGCGGTAGGGGTATCTTCACGATGGAGTAAAGTGTTATGGCGACCCTGGCAAATATAGCAGTTGTGCGCGCTAGAACACTCTCGGAGTTGGTGGCCTCTCGCGAAACAGTTAAGACATAACTTGTGCTGTCGAATGAAATCCGTTCTTTCATTGACAGGCATTTGGGAAAGCTTGGACATAAGCGGATAGGATGATTCTCCTTAGCACACAGATTGCAAGTTTGCGCTGTTGTGCTAATTTTCGCTTTAAACGAATTGAGTCTTTTGGAGGGTGCTTGAGTTGCCGACACGATCTTGGAGTGACCTGATTTGGCTTGGCCATAGAACTGCTGCTTCGGACACGTATCGGAGTCTTCTATGGCCTCTAAGGTGCGATATCGTTCGTTTAGAAACGTGTCCATTTGCTGCCATGATGGAATTGCAGTCTTGTTGGTCACCGACTGTTCCCATAAGGATCGGGTAAGCTTTGGCAATTTGGAGGAACAAAGGAACACGATGATGCAGTCCCAGCTAGATGTATCGATTTCAGCGTGCTTGAAAGCTTTCAAGCACCCTTCAATCGTACTCTGAAGTTCTTTTAAAGCTGGACCTGACTCAAACGATACGACTTGGAGAGTAAACAAGACCTTTAGCTGGCTATTTACAAGCAACCTTTTGTTTTCGAATCTGTCTACTAAGTCCTGCCATGCGGATTCAAAGCCGGCATTAGTAAGTGGGGCCTTTGAGACAATAGTTTTTGCTTCACCACTAGTCTTCGCGTTTAAGTGGAACAGTTTTTCAACTGGCGAAAGATTAGGATTATTTTTATAGATAGCGGAGAAAAGATCCCGGAAAGTGGGCCACTTTAAATAGTCACCAGCGAACACCTCAGTGTCACATGGTGGTAAATTACAGCCTCGTGGTGTTGAATCTACACCCGATGACTGTTTGCTTTCGCTCTTTGTAGCCTTTGCTATATGACCCCGTAGCATAGAAGCACATCTCTCGTAGACGGAGTAGCACTGCTCATATTTACCCTGCACAACTTCCAATTCCTCAGTATGAGATTCTTGAGACAAGAGCTTGCAACATTGCTTGTACTCTTGCTCAATAGTCATCCACAGAGTCTGTACCTGGTCACGGCGGACTTCGTAAGTGTAGACTGTAACCTCAGTCTTAGAGGGAGCCGTAATCCTGGCCTCAAACTGATTGAGCCTATCGGTACTAGCAATGAAGTCATGCAAGGCCATCTTTGATGCAGTTTGACTTTGTGCGGACTTGGATCGGGTGGATGGTGGAGGTGCGATCTTAACCTGTTCCGATTTCGGAACCTTGTTTTGGGATGGGTGTTGAGGATTCGCTTTTTGTAGCTTTGCGCAACGACTCAGATGGAAGTCTAATTGCAGGAGATGGCGATGTGGAATTGCGTCTACCTAAGTTGCTCTTTGTCGGAACTGGCAGTCGGTTCTGATCACCTTTTTTGTCACCAGTTGACATAGTAGGCTCTCACTGGAGCCAAGAACAGACTTAGTTTGAGAACAGTGGCGGAAAACGGAAAAAGCACGATGGATATTGGACAAAGCAGACAAATTTTGCGTTCAAACTTGGAACTTTCCTTTGATGGGAGTCGAAATCTGAAACCGAACACGTTTGGTAAATGTCGGAACTCGAATTTGTCAATTCACTTGACGGATATAATTTTACCCCTTTAAATACTTTTGTTCTGAGTGTGTGTGCAAATTTTGTATGTAGAGTTCAAAATCGTAGTTGTGTGGATCAAAAAAAATATATATATATGTATGTATATTTTATGTATTGATTTATGTGAAAGTTCGTGTGCAAATTTGTATAAAAGTTTGTGTGTAAATTTGTGGTTTAATAAATAAAAGTATATATATAAATTTGTATGAGGAAATACTTGGGTAATATTTTGAGATCGTATGTATAAATTGGTGTTAGGAAAAACTTGTATTTATTTTTATTTTTATTTTTTTTTAAATTTATTTAATTTTAATAAAATTGATTAGTAGCGGATTAAATTGCTTTTAATTTTGTATATCTGGACGCATTTATTTATTGTTGGAACGAATGGAATGTGGAACGGCTCATTCAAATTCTGGTGTAAAGGGCTGCATTCCCCGATAACACTGCACTTATCGATCGCTATTGTGTGCCAATGTGCATGTGTGTATGTGTGAAAATATGTAAATTTTAATTGCGAAAAAATATATATGTTTCTTTATTTGTTTTTGTGAAATGTGTGCAGGATCAGGATGCTTAACAGCCAAGTTGGAGATTGGCGCATTAAAAGTGGAGCCACCTGCTTTTATATGGTTGTTTTTGTTGTTGATGGATATGTGCAGCTTTGTTAACTGCCGTGTGAGTGTGTACAATGTGTACAAATGGATGTGTGTTAATGTTGTTAAATTTATATTTGTTTTGTGAAATGTGGCCCTTAACAAAGGGATCGCCATAATAACAGGGAAGGCAACCAAATTGGAGATTGGTGTTTAAATGAGTGTGTGTAGTGGGAGGATTTGTGCCGTCTGTATGTCCATA
>JAEIGQ010000408.1:0-100491 GCA_018904275.1 Lordiphosa clarofinis
TCCAGTGACAGTTTCCACCCACTTCCCACCAACATCCCACCCACATTCCACCCACTTGCCACCCACACACTTCCCGCCATCTTCCCGTCCACTTCCCGCCCAGTTCCCATTAACATCCTACCCACATCCCTCCCACATCCTGCCACATTTCACCCACTTTACATCCTTCCAAAACAACTTTCCACCCACATCCCACCCACATCCCATTCACTTCACAGTGAGCATCCCGGCGATATTTCCAACATCGGAAAATTAAAAACAAAATAAATTCTCGCATTTTTTCCTTACAAACCGAGTTTCAAGCCAATCGGATGAAAAATAATTTTTCATGCATAATTTTCCGGGAATTTTTCGACCGTCAGGTCAAATTTTCCAACTTCGGAATATAACATTTTAAACTATTTCGTATTCTATACTTACAAACCGAGTTTCAAGCCAATCGTATGATAAATACTTTTCTGGATTCAGAATTTTCCGGCCATTTTCCTCGTGTGCGGATTTTCAAAATCGGGAAAACACGTGTCAAATTATTTTGCGTACCATGCTTACAACTTATGTTTTGTAATGTGTAATTTTGAAAATGAATTTGGCGATATTCCCTGGCATCTAATGTTTGGCCCATACAACCTTGACCACCCACTTTCCACCCAGCGGGGTATATTTTCCGGAAGATTGGTATGCATTTGTTGTCGAATTTTCATAAAGATCTTTGAAAATGAAAAATGAACTTGATCGGATGAAAAACAAAAAATAGAGGGAAGCTAACTTCGGCTCGACCGAAGTTTATATACCCTTGGAGCTTGATATATGCCTGACAGGTTGTATGGCAGCTATACTATATAGTGGTCCAATTTCGACAAATCTTGTTGAAATTATGTAAAATCATTGAAAACTTATAAATACGAGCGTTGGGAGCGATAACATTGAAAACAAAAAGTTTTTCTCACTAAGACTTTTTTCAGACATAACTTTTTGTATGGCAGCTATACTATATTGTAGTCCGATTTCAACAAGGCTTATTGAAATTATGTGAAATTATTAAAAACTTATAAATACGAGCGTTGGGAGCGATAACATTGAAAACAAAAAAGTTTTTCTTACTAGGAGTATTTTTCAGACCTAACTTTTGTATGGCAGCTATACTATATAGTTGTCCGATTTCGACAAGGCTTGGTGAAATTATGTGAAATCATTAAAAACTTATAAATACGAGCGTTGGGAGCGATACCATTGAAAACAAAAAAGTTTTTCTCACAAAAACTAGTTTTTCAACCGATCGTTCCTATGGCAGCTATATGCTATAGTCATCCGATCCGGCCGGTTCCGACAAATGTGCAGCGTATTTGTACCAAAAGACTTCGTGCAAAGTTTGGTTACGATAGCTTTAAAACTGACGGAGGAGATAGCATAGAAACAGACGGACGGACAGACGGACGGACAGACGGACGGACAGACGGACGGACAGACGGACATGGCTATATCAACTCAGCTCGTCATGCTGATCAAGAATATATATACTTTATGTGGCCGGAGATGCTTCCTTGTCTGCGTTACAAACATCCGGACAATTTTAATATACCCTCTCCAAGGGTATAAAAAGTTTCAAACAACAGCTTTCCGCGAATTTTCCACATTTGCCGACAGAATTTTCCAAAATCCGTTCTTAGTACTCACTTTCAGCATAAGATAAAACTAATGTAAAAATCTCATCTTCCTATCTTTTATGGTTTAGGCTGTGCGACGGTCACCAGTCAGACAGTCAGTCAGGTTGAATTTTTATACCCTGTACCCATTGAAAATGGGTAAAAGGGGATCATGAAGTTGTGCAAATGTATGTAACAGGTAGAAGGAAGCATTTCCGACCCTATAAAGTATATATATTCTTGATCAGCATCAACAGCCGAGTCGATTTAGCCATGTCCGTCTGTCCGTCTGTCTGTATGAACGCGTAGATCTCAGAGACTATAAGAGATGGAGATACAAATTTTTGCATGTACATAAGTATAGGCCGTACGCAGATCAAGTTTGTTTCAGATTTGCAAAAGTCAATAAATCAGTTACTTACATTTCGCAATATTTTTGTTGTAAAACCTCACTGTATACAATATTTTTCGATTTGACATCGGGTGCAAGAATCATTAAACTGCTAGCGGAGCTAACTCTTGAACAGGCCACATAAAACTGTCCATGAGAAAAGCAGTCCTCTCTAAGATCTAGTCCAGCTAACTAACGAGAGAATCCACGGTAATTTGGGACCAAAGGCATGCCTTCCCCAGAGCCTGTATAATGATAAGGAAGAATATTAAATATACTATCCTTTCAGAATTTCTCTCCAGGGACTGCGTCGCGATAGCGACCACCGAAGTAAAGCAGGGAAAGACCACGGTCATAGCCTCTGCCTACTTCGCTGGAGATAGAATGTGTCCCCCCCAAGAGGTGTCGGCCCTGGCAGAATACTGCAGGAGCAAAAGCCTGCCGCTCGTTGTCGGATGTGACGCAAACGCCCACCACGTCGCATGGGGAAGCTCCGATGTAAACGATCGAGGTGAGTGTTTACTAGAATTTCTATCAGGCTCGACCTGGAAATATGTAATGTAGGATCTGTCCCGACATTTGTAACTCGAGTAAGGGAGGAAGTCCTTGACCTCACCTTCTCCAGTAAGTCAATTAAACCTTTTATAAAGGATTGGCAGGTCTCATTATAGGAATCTATGTCGGACCATAGAGTTATCCAATTTAGATTGGAAACTAGCATACAGCAGAATATCCCTAGCAGGAATCCCCGTAAGACAAATTGGGGGAGGCTTCCATTCCACGCTAGGAAATAATATATCTAGGATTCGGTCACCGAAGCATCCCCTAGAACTAGAAATCTTAGTCGACGAACTAAACAAAAGTATAATCGATGCTTACGAAGGAGAATTGCCCTCTTAGCAAATCGAGAAAGAAAATGATGCCCCTTGGTGGAATCCTACCTTGGAGAAACTCAGAAGAAGACCCGAACTCTTTTTAATGAAGCCAAAAAGAATGGGGACTGGCACAAGTACAAGCAAGCCCTGACACTATACAATAGTGAGATTAGGAAAGCCAAAAGAAAGAAATTACAGGAAATTCTGCGAGTCTATAGAAGACACGAAAGAAGGAGCAAGATTGCATAGAGTCCTGGCCAAGAAAAGCCCGGATGGCAACATCTCGCTCAAAAAGGCTAATGATGCCTATACAGTGAGCAGCGAGGAGAGAGTACGTCTCTTGTTGGACACCCACTTCCCGGGAAACATCCCCGCGGAAGAATGTGTCGACCAAGAGCACTGCTACCAACCTCGCAGCTCCGACTGGGCAGAAGCCAAGAAAGTTGTGTCCGCAGGCAGACTTGAGTGGGCAATTGGAACATTCCAGCCCTTCAAATCCCCCGGACCGGATAACATTTATCCAGCATTCCTGCAGGAAGGAAAGGACATACTCCTTCCCATCCTCAGGAAGATCATCACCAGCAGTCTGGCAACTGGGTATATCCCAAGTGCCTGGCGCAGAGCAAGGGTAGTCTTCATCCCCAAGGCAGGGAAGAAGGATATCACTAACCCCAAGTCCTTCAGACCCATTAGTTTGACATCGTTTTTACTGAAAACGATTGAAAAGCTAGTGGACAATAGCATACGAAGTACGCTGTTAAAGGAGGCACCCCTCCAACCAACACAGCACGCGTACAGAGCAGGCCGTTCGACCGACACGGCATTGTATCAACTCGGGAAGATGCTCGAGAAAACAATAGAAGACAAGGAAGTGGCTCTATGCGCCTTCCTAGACATTGAGGGAGCATTCGACAACACATCCCATAGTGCTGTCAAGAATGCCCTGATCAGAAGAGGAATAAACTCTACTGTAGGCAGATGGGTAGACTCACTTCTACGATGCAGAGAAGCCTCTGCAGTGGCGGGTGAAGAAACCATCACAGTCACCACAACTAGAGGATGCCCTCAGGGGGAGTTCTCTCCCCATTGTTGTGGAGCCTACTAGTGGACGAGCTCCTAGAAAAACTCGCCTCCCTGGGCATAACATGCCAAGGATACGCTGATGACATTGTCATCGTTGCGAGAGGAAAATACGAGGAAACCCTATGTGACATAGTCCAGAGGGGTCTGAATGTCACGTCTAATTGGTGCAAGGAGGTTGGGCTCAACCTAAACCCTGCGAAAACCATTATAGTACCATTCACTAGGAAATACAAGTTAAGTAGAATGAGGCCAATACGCTTATCCGGCTGCCTCATTACACCAGGAAAAGAAGTCAAATACCTCGGCGTTGTCTTCGACAACAGGCTGAGGTTTGACAAGCACTTAGAGTATACACTCAGTAAATGCACAAGAGCACTATTCACATGCAGGAGCATAGCCGGAAAATCGTGGGGCATGGTACCACACATACTCCGATGGCTATACCTCATGGTTGTGAGACCAATGCTCACTTATGGAGCTGTCGTGTGGGGAGATAGAGCAAACCTCCTCACAGTAAGGACGCAGATGCAAAAACTGCAAAGGCTAGCATGTATATGCATGACTGGAGCCATGCGTACCTGTCCGAAAGCGGCAATCGAGGTTTTGATGGAGCTAACACCACTCCACCATACCATCGGCCTGAAGAAAAAAGCAACATTGCTCAGATTAACAACAGAAGGAGTGGGTAGAAACCACATAGTAAGCCTCAGAGACTCTGAAAAGCTGGAAAAGGAAATCCCTTTAATCCTCCAACCCAGAGACGAAATGATGGCCGAGTATCACTTTGACAGGAATTTCACTGTACACCAAAGTAATAAGAAAGAATGGATCTCACTTGAAGAGACACATAAAATGAAAACACACACAATTATGTGGTACACAGACGGGGCCCTAACGCCGCAAGGAACCGGACTTGGGGTAGCAGGACCAGGAACGAAAATTTTTGAACCAATGGGAGAATTCACAAGCATATTTCAAGCTGAAGTATGTGCCATCTCCCGTTGTGCAGACCGTAATATGGGGAAGAACTACCATAATAGAGAAATAGCTATCCTCTCCGATAGCCAAGCAGCGCTTAAAGCACTCAGTAGCAATAAGTTCACCTCTAAGCTAGTCTTAGAGACAAAGAACAAATTAGACCAACTAGGCAGCAGGAACAACCTGACCCTACGATGGATACCGGGACACAACAACATCCCCGGAAACGAATTGCCAGCCACCGCAATGGTAGGGCCAGAACCCTACTGCGGCATAGGCCAACACACAATAAAAGAACTTCTAAGAAAGGAAGAGAATACGCTTAGATCAGCCTCCTGGGTAAACACCAGGGGAATGAGACAAGCTAAAGCATTAATAGTGAACCACGACCTCTAAAGGTTCCAAAAGTTAATCCAACAAGGAATGCCCTCAGAATTCTGACAGGGCTCTACACGGGTCACTGCAGACTGAGGAGCCACATGTACAAGTTGGGAATAACAAACACCCAGCTTTGCAGATACTGTGAAGAGAAGGAGGAGTCCTCTGAGCATATACTAGTACACTGCGATGCCCTAGCGAGGCGCAGACTCAACAGATTTGGGAAACACATTCTACACCCAAGCAATATCAGTAACTTAGAACCCACAAAAATCCTGACTTTTGTACAGGAGTTAGGGCTGCTAGGGGAGTTGTAAATTCAGTAGGGGGGCACAATAGACCAAAATTGGTCGCGGTGCACCACTTCCCCAACAACAAATAATAAACTTTAATGTCTGTCCCTGTGACTTATTTATTGTCATAGCAAAGCAGACTTTGATTAGAAATTGCAGTCTCTTGAACTGAAATGGAAGGTTTGATGGTATGAGTGGGATTCTTGGTATAAAAACCGTCTCTCTTTTAGCACAACCAATAACATAGGTGTGAAGTGCTTTCACTTGTAATCTCGTACCATTACATAATTTGGGTGGATTAAGATTTCGTAACAACATTACGGGTGCACCAACCTTAAGAGTAAGATTATGTAAGGGAAGACCAGGTGGGTTTTGAGCGTTAAGGAACTCGACCGGATAGTGAACTGCATCCTCGACTTTTACAACGGGGTCGATGGACTTGTATTGAACTTCTTCACCCTTAAATGACTTTAATAGTAAATCATTTATATTGGTAGCACTTTCATCATTTCTGATAACCAATCTAAAGACTTTGCATGGATATTGGATATATCTGGAAATATTTTTGAGATGAGCTCTTTCGCATCTGCTACTACAGTACCCAAACATGACGGAATAGTTATTTTGCCCTCATACATTGGATATACTCCATCTCCAATTTTAAGTAGGGTTTCTGCAAAATTAACAGCAGAAGTATCGCCAGGTGGGTTTTGAGCGTTAAGGAACTCGACCGGATAGTGAACTGCATCCTCGACTTTTACAACGGGGTCGATGGACTTGTATTGTACTTCTTCACCCTTAATTGACTTTAATAGTAAATCATTTATATTGAAAGCACTTTCATTTTTTGAAGTTAAAATTGCTCGTTCTGATAACCAATCTAAAGACTTTGCATGGATATTGGATATATCTGGAAATATTTTTGAGATGAGCTCTTTCGCATCTGCTACTACAGTACCCAAACATGATTGGATAGTTATTTTGCCCTCATACATTGGATATACTCCATCTCCAATTTTAAGAAGGGTTTCAGCAAAATTAACAGCAGAAGTATCGCCAGGTGGGTTTTGAGCGTTAAGGAACTCGGCCGGATAGTGAACTGCATCCTCGACTTTTACAACGGGGTCGATGGACTTGTATTGAACTTCTTCACCCTTAAATGACTTTAATAGTAAATCATTTATATTGGTAGCACTTTCATTTTTTGAAGTTAAAATTGCTCGTTCTGATAACCAATCTAAAGACTTTGCATGGATATTGGATATATCTGGAAATATTTTTGAGATGAGCTCTTTCGCATCTGCTACTACAGTACCCAAACATGATTGGATAGTTATTTTGCCCTCATACATTGGATATACTCAATCTCCAATTTTAAGTAGGGTTTTAGCAAAATTAACAGCAGAAGTATCGCCAGGTGGGTTTTGAGCGTTAAGGAACTCGACCGGATAGTGAACTGCATCCTCGACTTTTACAACGGGGTCGATGGACTTGTATTGAACTTCTTCACCCTTAAATGACTTTAATAGTAAATCATTTATATGGTAGCCCTTTCATTTTTTGAAGTTAAAATTGCTCGTTCTGATAACCAATCTAAAGACTTTGCATGGATATTGGATAAATCTGGAAATATTTTGAGATGAGCTCTTTCGCATCTGCTACTACAGTACCCAAACATGATGGGTGTTCGAGGAGATCTACCACCTAATTTGAAATTACCTATAAGCTTATTTTAATGTAATACATTCGTGTCACGAAATCACAGTTCATACTGTCGACGGCGTGGCAACCCTAACTACGTAAACGTAAAAACGAAAACATGTAAACGTAAGCGCAATGCGCAGCCAACTTAATGCATTTTTGTTACACACACACACAAAAGGAACATTGAATTGAAAAGACATTAAACCTGAACACACAAAACGAATACACATCAGGAACATTTTTATTGGAGCAAAGGGCCAAGGACGATTGGGATAAGTGCCGAATACCGCGGCAACATTAATGGCGACCGTGACAGGACAGAAAGAAGCTAAGTTCTCGTCCAATCTCATCAGTTCGCTGGCAGCTGCTTAATATATTTGTTTTAGCTGATCACAGAGTGCAGCACAGAGAGGAACACCAGAGGAAGTTCGCAACCACCAATCCATCCACCTACAGTGCAAACCAGTTGGGACAACAAGGGCGATCAACTCAGCATCAAGCGGATTCAACCCAACCTGCATCAGCAAAAGTGGAGTGGTCAAACGGGCATTCGGACGGCAAGGGTCGTTCAGCCACTGGAAGCAACTACTGTATGTAAAGCGATACATATAGTAGCATCGGACGTCAGAAGAAGCAAGGCTTTCTGGCAGTTCTACATAACCTGGCGGACTCTTCCTAACCTCGTCTGGCACATGCAAGCCATTAGTCGGCGTCTCTTCATTCTACACTCACTCACACATACTTACATCACATGCAAAACCGCAAGTACACATCTTTACACATTCTCTTATGCACATACATACACTTACATTCGCACATCATCATATACACATATCATTTGGTAACGGATCATAAAGCTCCACACTCAGTTGACTTCATCTCATCACACTCAATTTGTTTGAACACGAGGGCTGCTCTTACTCTTTGCTGGTGGTGTTTTGGTTATTATTTTATTACAAAAATGGGCAAAGACGATGACCAAAAATCAAGCAGCGAACATGCTGATGCAAAATTAATTAGCCTGAGATCGCAGCGTACGGTATTTGAGCGGCACATTACAACCATACGGCAAAAGGTTGATTTAGAGGGGAAGAAGGAAGATGCGAATGTTCTGGAGTGTCGACTCCAAATTCTTGAGTCGCATTATCGTCAACTATGTCAAATTCAGACACAATTGAGAACCTACATAGCATTGACACTTGCAGAGCAGAGTTAGACGAAAACTTTATTATGACGAAGGTCAAGATAACGTCTCTTATTCAATCAAAGCAACGTCCGATATTTTAGACACTAGCTTAAATGAATCAGCAATGCAACAAGGAGGTGCCTATCATTCGCGTTTGCCAAAAATAAAACTTCCAACTTTTGATGGCAAATACGCAGATTATAAACGATTCAGCAAATTATTCGACAGTTTGGTACATAAGGACGCTGCAATCACCAAAATGGATAAATTTAATTACCTATTGGGATGTTTAGCTGGACCAGCTCTTGAGGTAGTTCAGTCATTTCAAGTAACGGAAGAGAACTACGACAAGGCAGTAGAGCGATTAAAGGCAAGGTATGATAATGACGTGCTCATATTTTTTGGAGTGCATTTCAAGTTTCTTTGCGCTGCCATCATTATCGCTTGCAGATCCGTTGGAGCTACAACGTCTGGTTGATAAAGCTTCTGCACTTCGGGGGTCGCTCTTGTCATTAGGAGAGGAGCAGCAGGTCATGGATAACGTAATGATTCATGTACTTCTGTCGAAGGTAGACACCCAAACTAAAATGAAATACAATGAGCAACAAACGTTCGAGAAGTTACCGTCATGGGATGAGTGCTGCGTCACTCTGAATCGTAGATGCCAGTTCTTGGAAAGCCAACTGAGTAGCAATCGACCAGCAGAAAATAAGGATCTTAGGCACAAGGCCAAACAACAAACGGGAACTAAGTCATTTGTAACCACTAATGCAGACTGCCTTTACTGCAATGCAACTACTCACTTCATAAGTAGCTGTAAAGCATTTGCCGATTTGTCCCTACAACATCGAGCAGACCATGTCAAGAAGGCTGGGGCATGTTTCAACTGCTTACGAAAGGCGCACCAAGTCAAAGATTGTCAATCTCAGTCAAGATGTAAGATATGTAGGCTACAGCATCACACTTTACTGCACAAGTTTAAGTCTCAGCCAAATCCTAGTTTGCACATATCATCAAATCAACCGAATAGTCAAAACGAAAGCAATGGATTTCAAGGCTTGCCAGTATCCGGGCAAATGACACAACCCAGAGTCACATTGATGGCTCGAACCATAAAGAAGGGAATCATTCCAACAGCAGTAGTGCAAATTAGGGATAAATTTGGTCAGTTCCACATCGTTCGTGCTTTTTACTAGACTCTTGTTCTGAAGTTAGTTTTATAACAGAGGAAACGGCTAAAAGACTTCAACTAGAGAAGATTCGTGTGCACCAAGAAGTCAGTGGAATTTCTGATTTAAGACAAAAGATCCATCACAACGTATTTGCCACTCTAAAATCACGTCACTCATCATTTGAATGGTCCTCAAACTTTTCAATTATTAAAACGATTTGCGCGAAGCAACCAGATGAGACGCAAATAACCCCCAAGTGGAATCTACCTAACGATATCATATTAGCAGATCCACATTTCTATGTTTCATCGAAAATAGATGTTCTCATCAACACAGAAGGCTTTTTTGAAGCTGTAAGGGAAGGAAAGCTAAGTTTAGGGAGGCAACATGCCATGCTTGTTAAATACGGAGTATGGATGGATCGTTGGCGGCAACATGGGTCAAACGAGTCCAGTTCGCGTGCGACAATGCAACGTTGTACAAGAGTCGCATTCCTTAGAACAACTCGTGCAGCAATTCTGGGAAATAGAGGACTGCAAAATAATCGAAAATGTACGCACTGTTGAAGAGCAAGCCTGTGAGGAACATTTTTTGCAAAACCGTTTCGACCCAGAAGGATGGAAGAATACAAGTGAGGTTACCGTTCAAAGAGTCCCCCAAATGAGTTAGGAAACTCTTTCGAAACTGCTCACAAACGATTCATTTCTGTAGAAAAACGACTCAGCAGAAACGAGCAGCTTAAACGAGCATATATTGATTTCATGGATGAGTACATATCGTTAGGTCACATGGCTTTGGCAGCAAATGTAGATCACAACAAGCCTCATTTCTATATTCCTCATCACTGCGTGTTGAGGCCAGAGAGCCTTTCAACTAAACTTCGCGTGGTGTATGACGGTTCTGCTAAAACTACATCAGGGAAATCACTAAATGACTTGCTAATGGTTGGGTCGACCATTCAGCATGATCTAATCACAACTCTACCATCATTTCGGCTAAATAAGTTCGCCCTAACAGGAGACATTGCCAAGATGTATCGGCAATTTACAATACACGAGGAAGATCGGAAATTTCAGCTGATTTTGTGGAGATCAGACCCAAACAGTGACCTGCAAACCTATCAGCTAAATACTGTGACATACGGCACCTCAGCAGCACCGCATCTAGCGATTAGAGCATTGCAGCATATTTGCAGAGATTCACGAGGTTGAATATCCAATTGGTGCATCGGTTCTTCGGTCAGACCTATATGTGGATGATGTCTTGACTGGTGCAGATAAGGTAGAGGATCTTCAACAAAAGAAGGATCAACTTGTGCGAATTCTGACCAGGCGGGATTACAACTAACAAAGTTCAGTAGCAATTCAAAGGAGATTGTTGCTACCTCAGCGAATGAAGTGTTCATTGAGCTAAATGACCAAGAGTTCACGAAAACACTTGGAATTGCATGGCAACCCAATGCTGATGTATTTGTATTCAGATACCAAATAGAAGACGCTGAAATCGTAACACGAAGATCTGTTTTATCAGTTATTGCTCGAATCTTTGACCTGTTAGGACTAATAAGTCCAATCGTAATACGTGGGAAAATCTTTTGCAGGATTTAACTCTAAAGAAGCTTCACTGGGATGCGCCAATTGATGGACAAGAACTTTGTACATGGAAGGAGCTTCTAGAAGACATACGCGAATTGTCAAATGTACGAATCCCACGTTTCGTTTCCACATCCACATCGTTTCCGTGCGAAATTCATGGATATGCAGACGCATCCGAAAGAGCTTACGGATGCTGCATTTATGTTCGTACTCAGATGAAGAATGATGTTGCAGTAAACCTTCTGGTAGCCAAGTCAAAGGTAGCCCCCAATTCGAGTTAAGTCATTACCCAAGCTTGAACTTTGTGCCGCGCTGCTATTAAGTCGCACTTGGAGAAAATTTGCGCACAAGCTTCATTCGTATACGAACATTGTCTATTTTTGGACTGACTCAAAGATAGTTCTGCAGTGGATGACTATGCATGCTTCCCAATTGCAATGTTTCGTAGCCAACAGGATATCGGAGCTTCAGGAGCACAATCAGAACATTACATGGAAGCACGTGCCATCAGCTCACAACCCTGCGGATATTGTATCGCGAGGGTGCAGGTCAGCCGATCTACTAACCAATATGTGGTTAAGAGGACCCGAGTTCCTGAAGGAGCCATTGGAAAAGTGGCCAGAACTGCGTGAGCCTCTTCCAACGCCAATTGAAGTGCGCAGCAGGGCAGCACTTCCTTGCAAGAGTCAAGAGATGTCAGTGTTGGAGTCCATCATCAATAAAAACTCGTCATACATAAGGGTTTTGCGAATTATTGCGTATGTATATCGTGCCACAAATCAGAGCAAACCAAACTCACAACTTCAGGTGAAGGATGTGTTACACATTCCTGCTCAAGAAGTCGAGCGAACATTCTGGAAAATTATTGCTCATATCCAAAGGTTATCATATTTACCTGAAATACATGCTCTAAGGACAGGCAAATCCTTACAGCCAAGGATGCAATGTCTTACACCATTTCTGCAAGAAATCAGCGATGGAAATTCTACAGTATGTGTGATGAGAGTGGGGGGACGCCTGACTAATTCCAACTTACCTTTCGACGCAAAGTTCCCTGCAATTCTACCGAAACACCATAGGTTTGTACAGTTGTACATAGAATTCTTACACCGAAGCAACCATCACGCAGGACCCAAAGTACTGTTAGCGCTGCTTCGCCAGAAGATCTGGGTAATAAACGCCAGAGAAGCGGTAAGGCAGATTGTGCGAAGATGTACACTTTGCTTCCACTACAAGCCGCAATTGATGAATCAGATTATGGGAAACTTGCCAGCGGATAGACTGCGTGAGAATCGTCCATTTTTGGTATCCGGAGTCGATTTCTGCGGACCATTTTTCACCAGCTATAAAATTAGAGGCAAGCCACCGTACAAAACGTACGTAGCAATTTTCGTCTGCTTCACATCGAAGGCAATTCATATTGAACTGGTGACCGAGCTATCATCAATGGCATTTCTGCTCTGCGTGCGCAGATTTATCGCTCGTAGAGGTGTTCCGTTAAAACTGTACTGTGACAATGGAACGAATTTTGTAGGCGCAGCTGCAAAATTGAAGGATCTAAATTCTGCATGGAAAAAACTATTTTTCATCCGATTGGCTTGAAACTCGGTTTGTAAGGACAAAATACGAAATAATTTGAAATGTGATTTTTCAATGTCGGAAAATCCGCCCACGAGGAAAATGGTCGGAAAATTCTGCATGCAAAACACTATTTTTCATCCGATTGGCTTGAAATTCGGTTTGAAAGGACAGAATACGAAATAGTTTGAAATGTAATATTTCGAAGTAGGAAAATTTGACCCAACGGTCGGAAAATTCCCGGAAAATTTTGCATGAAAAAACTATTTTTCATCCGATTGGCTTGAAACTCGGTTTGTAAGGACAAAATACGAAATAATTTGAAATGTGATTTTTCAATGTCGGAAAATTCGCCCACGAGGAAAATGGTCGGAAAATTCTGCATGCAAAACACTATTTTTCATCCGATTGGCTTGAAATTCGGTTTGAAAGGACAAAATACGAAATAGTTTGAAATGTGATATTCCGAAGTTGGAAAATTTGACCCAACGGTCGGAAAATTCCCGGAAAATTCTGCATGAAAACAACTATTTTTCATCCGATTGCCTTGAAACTCGGTTTGTAAGGACAAAATACGAAATAATTTGAAATGTGATTTTTCAATGTCGGAAAATTCGCCCACGAGGAAAATGGCCGGAAAATTCTGCATGCTAAACACTATTTTTCATCCGATTGGCTTGAAATTCGGTTTGAAAGGACAAAATACGAAATAGTTTGAAATGTGATATTCCGAAGTTGGAAAATTTGACCCAACGGTCGGAAAATTCCCGGAAAATTCTGCATGAAAACAACTATTTTTCATCCGATTGGCTTGAAACTCGGTTTGTAAGGACAAAATACGAAATAATTTTAATGTGATTTTCAATATCGGAAAATCCGCCCGTGAGGAAAATGGCCGGGAAATTCTGCATGCAAAAACTATTTTTCATACGATTGGCTTGAAATTTGATTTGTAAAGTCAAAATCGGAATTAATTTTTGTTTTTATTTTTCGATGTTGGAAATACCGCCGGGATGCCCACTGGGAAGTGGTTGGGGAGTGAATGGGTTGTGGGTGGTAAGTTGTTTTGGAAGTGGGTGGAAAGTGGGTGGTAAGTGAATGTAAAGTGTGTGGAATGTGGCGGGAAGTTGAGGGGATGTGGGTGGGATGTAGATGGGAAGTGGGTGGGATGTGGGCGGGAAGTGGGTGGTATGTGGGTGGGATGTTGGACGGATGTGGGTGGAAAATTGGTGGGATTACGCTGTGCATTGGTTCTATACTGTTGAAGGCGCAGCGAAGCGCGACGGGATATTTGCTAGTCTCTATATATATAAAAGAAAGTGTCCTGACTGATTCACTGACTGATTCACTGGCTGATTCACTGACTGATTGGCAATCATCGCACAGCCCAAACGGTAAGAGATAGAGGGCTGTAATTTTCGCAGGAGTTGTTGGTGGTGAAAGTGCGTACTAAGACGGGGTTTTGGAAAATTCCATCCGGAAAAGTCGGAAAAGCGTCGGAAAAGTTTGTATGGGAAAAATGTTATTTTTCATCCGATTGACTTGAAACTTGATTTGAAAGCTTAGTAAGCGAAATAATTCGACACGTGTTTTCCCGATTTTGGAAAATCCGCCCACGAGGAAAATTCCCGGAAAATTCTGCATGAAAACAACTATTTTTCATCCTATTGGCTTGAAATTCGGTTTGAAAGGAAAGTAGGTGAAATGAATTGAAATGTGATTTTCCGAAGTTGTAAAATTTGACCCAACGGTCGGAAAATTCCCGGAAAATTCTGCATGAAAAAAACCATTTTTCATCCGATTGGCTTGAAACTCCGTTTGTAAGGACAAAATACGAAATAATTTGAAATGTGATTTTTCAATGTCGGAAAATTCGCCCACGAGGAAAATGGTCGGAAAATTCTGCATGCAAAAAACTATTTTTCGTCCGATTGGCTTGAAATTTGGTTTGTAAGGTAAAAATCGGAATTTATTTTTGTTTTTATTTTCCGATGTTGGAAAAACCGCCGGGATGCCCACTGGGAAGTGGTTTGGGAGTGAATGGGTTGTGGGTGGTAAGTTGTTTTGGAAGTGGGTGGTAAGTGAATGTAAAATGTGTGGAATGTGGCGGGAAGTTGGAGGGATGTGAGTGGGATGTAGATGGGAAGTGGGTGGGATGTGGGCGGGAAGTGGGTGGGAAATGGGCGGGAAGTGGGTGATATGCGGGTGGGATGTGGGCGGGAAGTGGGCGGGAAGTGGGTGGGACGTGGGCGGGAAGTGGGCGGGAGAGGGTGGTATGTGGGCGGGAAGTGTGTGGAATGTGGCGGGAAGTGGGAGGGATGTGGGTGGGATGTGGGAGGGATATGGGTGGGATGTGGGCGGGAAATGGGCGGCAAGTGGGTGCTGTGTGGGCGGGAAGTGGGTGGGATGTGGGTGAGATGTGAGCGGGATGTGAGCGGGAAGTGGACGGGAAGAGGGCGGGAAGAGGGTGGGAAGTGGGTGGGATGTGGGTGGTATGTGGGCGGGAAGTGGGTGGGATGTGGACGGGAAGTGGGTGGGATGTGGACGGGAAGTGGGTGGTAAGTGGTTGTGCGTTGGTTCTATACTGATGAAGGCGCAGCGAAGCGCGACGGGTTATTTGCTAGTCTCTCTATATATAAAAGAAAGTGTCCTGACTGACTGACTGACTGACTGACTGATTGGCAATCATCGCACAGCCCAAACGGTAAGAGATTGAGGGCTGTAATTTTCACAGGAGTTTCTGTTAGTGGTGAAAGTGCGTACTAAGACGGGGTTTTGGAAAATTCCACCCGGAAAAGTCGGAAAAGCGTCGGAAAAGTTTGTATGGGAAAAATGCCATTTTTCATCCGATTGACTTGAAACTTGATTTGTAAGCTTAGTACACGAAATAATTCGACACGTGTTTTCCCGATTTTGCAAAATCCGCCCACGAGGAAAATGGTCGGAAAATTCTGCATGCAAAAAACTATTTTTCATCCGATTGGCTTGAAATTCGGTTTAAAAGGAAAGTAGGAGAAATAATTTGAAATGTGATATTCCGAAGTTGGATAATTTGCCCTGACGGTCGAAAAATTCCCGGAAAATTCTGCATGAAAACAACTATTTTTCATCCGATTGGCTTGAAACTCGGTTTGTAAAGACAAAATACGAAATAATTTGAAATGTGATTTTTCAATGTCGGAAAATTCGCCCACGTGGAAAATGGCCGGAAAATTCTGCATGCAAAAACACTATTTTTCATCCGATTGGCTTGAAATTAGGTTTGAACGGAAAGTAGGTGAATTAAATTGAAATGTGATTTTCCGAAGTTGGAAAATTTGCCCTGACGGTCGGAAAATTCCCGGAAAATTCTGCATGAAATCAACTATTTTTCATCCTATTGGCTTGAAACGCGGTTTGTGAGGATAGAATACGAAATAATTTGAAATGTGATTTTTCAATGTCGGAAAATCCGCCCGTGAGGAAAATGGACGGAAAATTCTGCATGCAAAAAACTATTTTATACCCAATTGACTTGAAACTCGGTTTGTAAGGTCAAAATCGGAATTAATTTATGTTTTTATTTTCCGATGTTGAAAATACCGCCGGGGTGCCCACTGGGAAGTGGTTGGGAAGTGAATGGGTTGTGGGTGCTAAATTGTTTTGGAAGTGGGTGGAAAGTGGGTGGTAAGTGGATGTAAAGTGTGTAAAATGTGGCGGGAAGTTGGAGGGATGTGGGTGGGATGTATATGGGAAGTGAGTGGGATGTGGGCCGAAAGTGGGTGGGAAATGGGCGGGAAGTGGGTGGGATGTAGGCGGGAATCGGGTGGGATGTGGGAGATATGTGGGTGATATGTGGGTGGGAAGTGGGCGGGAAGTGGGTGAGATGTGGGTGGGATGTGGGCGGGAAATTGGCGGGAAGTGGGTGGGAAGTGGACGGGAAGAGGGCGGGAAGTGGGTGGGATGTGGGCGGAAAATTGGCGGGATGTGGACGAGAAGTGGACGGGAAGTGGGTGATATGTGTGTGGGAAGTGGGTGGGATGTGGGCGGGAAGTGGACGGGAGGAGGGTGGAGAGAGGGTGGGAAGTGGGTGGTATGTGGGCGGAAAGTGGATGGGATGTGGGTGGGCGGTATGTGGGTGATAAGTGGGTGGGAAGTGGGTGGGATGTAGGTGGGATGTAGGTGGGAAGTGGGTGGGGTGTGGGAGGGAAGTGGACGGGAAGGGGGCTGGAAGTGGACAGGAATTGTGTGGGATGTGGACTTGAAGTGGGTGTGATGTGGGCGGGAAGTTGGTGGGAAGTGGGTGGGATGTGGGTGGGATGTGGGCGGGTTGTGGGTGTGCGTTGGTTCTATACTGTTGAAGGCGCAGCGAAGCGCGACGGGTTATTTGCCAGTCTCTCTATATATAAAAGAAAGTGTCCTGACTGATTCACTGACTGATTCACTGATTGGCAATCATCGCACAGCCCAAACGGTAAGAGATAGAGGGCTGTAATTTTCACAGGAGTTTCTGTTAGTGGTGAAAGTGCGTACTAAGACGGGGTTTTGGAAAATTCCACCCGGAAAAGTCGGAAAAGCGTCGGAGAAGTTTGTATGGGAAAAATGCTATTTTTCATCCGATTGACTTGAAACTTGATTTGTAAGCTTAGTAAGCGAAATAATTCGACACGTGTTTTCCCGATTTTTGGAAAATCCCGCCCACGAGGAAAATTCCGGAAAATTCAGCATAAAAAAATTATTTTTCATCCGATTGGCTTGAAACCCGGTTTGAAAGGAAAGTAGGTGAAATGAATTGAAATGTGATTTTCCGAAGTTGGAAAATTTGCCATGACGGTCGGAAAATTCCCGGAAAATTCTGCATGAAAACAACTATTTTTCGTCCGATTGGCTTGAAATTCGGTTTGAAAGCACAGAATACGAAATAGTATGAAATGTGATACTCGAAGTAGGAAAATTTGACCCAACGGTCGGAAAATTCCCGGAAAATTTTGCATGAAAAAACTATTTTTCATCCGATTGGCTTGAAACTCGGTTTGTAAGGACAAAATACGAAATAATTGAAATGTGATTTTTTAATTTCGGAAAATCCGGAAAATGGTCAGAAAATTCTGCATGCAAAAAACTATTTTTCATCCGATTGTCTTGAAACTCGGTTTGAAAGGTCAAAATCGGAATTAATTTTTGTTTTTATATTCCGATGTTGGAAATACCGCCAAGAAGCCCACTGGGATGTGGGTGGTAAGTGGATGTAAAGTGTGTGGAATGTACCGGGAATTGGGAGCGATGTGGTTGGGATATGGGAGGGATGTGGGTGGGATGTGGGCGGGAAATGGGCGGGAAGCGGGTGGTATGTGGGCGGGAATTGGGTGGGTGGGTGGTATGTGGGCGGGAAATTGGCGGGAAGTGGGGGGATGAGGGTGGGATGTGAGTGGAATGTGAGCGGGATGTGGGCGGTAAGTGGGCGGGAAGTGGGTGAGATGTGGGCGTGTTGTGGGAGGTAAGTGGGCGGGAAATTGGCGGGAAGTGGGTGGGATGTGGGTGGTATGTGGGCGGGAAATTGGTGAAAGTTCGTACTAAGAAGGGGTTTTGGCAAATTCCACCCGGAAAAGTCGGAAAAGCGTCGGAAAAGTTTGTATGGGAAAAATATTATTTGTCACCGGATTGACTTGAAACATGGTTTGTAAGCTTAGTACGCGAAATAATTCGACACGTGTTTTCCCGATTTTGGAAAATCCGCCCACGAGGAAAATGGCGGGAAAATTCTGCATAAAAAATTATTTTTCATCCGATTGGCTTGAAATTCGGTTTGAAAGGAAAGTAGGTGAAATGAATTGAAATGTGATTTTCCGAAGTTGGAAAATTTGAAAATTTGAAAATTCCCGGAAAATTCTGCATGAAAAAAGCTATTTTTCATCCGATTTCCTTGAAACTAAGTTTGTAAGGACAAAATACGAAATAATTTGAAATGTGATTTTTCAATGTCGGAAAATCCGCCCGTGAGGAAAATGGCCGGAAAATTCTGCATGCAAACAACTATTTTTCATCCGATTGGCTTGAAATTCAGTTTGTAAGGTCAAAGTCGGAATTAATTTTTGTTTTTATTTTCCGATGTTGGATATACCGGCGGGATGCCCGCTGGGAAGTGGTTGGGAAGTGAATGGGTTGAAGGTGGTAAGTTGTTTTGGAAGTGGGTGGAAAGTGGGTGGTTAGTGAATGTAAAGTGTGTGGAATGTGGCGGGAAGTTGGAGGGATGTGGGTGGGATGTAGATGGGAAGTGGGTGGGATGTGGGCGGGAAGTGGGTGGGATGTGGGCGGGAAGTGGGTGGGAAGTGGGCGGGAAGTGGGTGGGATGTGGTGGGCAAATTGGAGGGAAGTGGAAGGGAAGAGGGTGGGAAAGGGCGGGAAGTGGGTGGTATGTGGGCGGGAAGTGGGTGGGGATGTGGGTGGGAAATGGGTGGTAAGTGAGTGTGCGTTGTTGTAAACTATTGAAGGCGCAGCGAAGCGCGACGGGTTATTTTCTAGTCTATATATATAAAAATGTTCAACCTGACTGACTGACTGACTGGTGACCGTCGCACAGCCTAAACCATAAAAGATAAGAAAATCAGATTTTCACAGTAGTTTTATCTTATGCTGAAAGTGAGTACTAAGAAAGGATTTTGGAAAATTCTGCCGGGAAGTGTGGAAAATTCGCGGAAAACTGTTGTATGAAACTTTTTTGTTTTTCATCCGATCAAGTTCAAACTCATTTTCAAAGATCTTTATGAAAATTCAACAACAACTGCATACCAATCTTCCGGAAAATTCACCACGCTGGGTGGAAAGTGGGTGGTCAAGGTTGTATGGGCGATACTTTAGTTGCCAGTGATTAGCGCCAAATTCATTTTCAAAATTACAAATAACAAAACATAAGTTGTAAGCAGAGTACGCGAAATAATTTGACACGTGTTTTCCCGATTTTGGAAAATCCGCACACGAGGAAAATTCTGAATCCAAAAAAGTATTTATCATACGATTGGCTTGAAACTCGGTTTGTAAGTATAGAATACGAAATAGTTTAAAATGTTATAATCCGAAGTTGGAAAATTTGAACTGATGGTCGAAAAATTCCCGGAAAATTCTGCATGAAAAAAACTATTTTTCATCCGATTGGCTTGAAACTCGTTTTGTAAGGACAAAATACGAAATAATTTGAAATGTGATTTATCAATGTCGGAAAAGCCGCCAACGAGGAAAATAGCCGGAAAATCCTGCATGCAAAAACTATTTTTCATCCGATTGGCTTGAAACTCGGGTTGTAGGTCTCAAAATGTGAATTTATTTTGTATTTAATTTTCCTATGTTGGAAATATCTCCGGGATACTCACTGTGAAGTGAATGGGATGTGGGACGGATGTGGGTGAGTGGCAAGTGGGTGGAATGTGGGTGGGATGTAGGTGGGAAGTGGGTGGGATGGAAATGGGAAGTATATTGGATGTGGGTGGAATGTGGTGGTAAGGGGGAGGGATGTGGGTGGGATGTAAATGGGAAGTGGGTGGGATTTGGGCAGTAAGAGGGCGGGAAGTGTGCGGTATGTTGGTGGCAAGTGGGTGGAATGTGTGGGGATATGGGCGGTATGTTGGTGGCAAGTGGGTGGAATGTGGGTGGGATATGGGCGGTAAGTGGGTGGGAAGTGGGTGGGATGGAAATGGGAAGTGGATGAGATGTGGGTGGAATGTGGCGGTAAGTGGGAGGGATGTGGGTAGGATGTGGGACGGATATGGGTGGGATTTGGGCGGGAAGTGTGCGGTATGTTGGTAGCAAGTGGGTGGAATGTGGGTGGGATGTAGGTGCGAAGTGGGCGGAAAGTGGGTGGGATGTGGGCGGGAAATGTACGGGAAGTGGGTGGGATGTGGGCCTGAAGTGGGTGGTAAGTGGGTGTGCGTTGGTTATACACTGTTGAAGGCGCAGCGAAGCGTGACGGGCTATTTGCTATTTTATGTATAAATGTTTGCATTAATGTATGTATAAATGTGTGTATGTACATATGTATGTTTGTGTTTTTATATTATTTAATTTTTTTCTTATTAATTTTGCGAGGGCGAATATCGCCATAGCGCCAAGTTGCCGTCAGGCACTCTTGTTTATTTTATGTTTATTCGATTTTGTTTGTGATGTTGTTGTTTGCTGCTGCTGCACTGCTGTTACCGGCTTCTTTTTGTATGGCTCTTAATCGTCTTTGCTGCTGCTGCTGCTCCAAGGAGTCAATTTGAAGCCATATGGCGGAGGCTTCTGTCCACGGTGGGGGTGGATCGCTGTTGACTCGGGCTAGAAGGGCAGTTCGGTGTCGCCTGAGTTTGGCGCTGATTCCTCCTTCGGGGTTCTCACTGATGGGATTTGGGTGAGGGCTTCTGCCGCCTTGGCTTTGTTCCTCTCAGCAGCTTGGTGGGCAGGATTTCTTGCCCGGTACTCCTCTATGGTGAGGGGCTTAGGTCCTGCCTGGGGGCATTCAGCGATCGCCTGCTGCACCGCGGTTCGGTGCTCGCGCATATCCTGTGCCGGTGATTTTGGCAGGATATTTTTTTTTTTTTTTTTTTTTTTAGTGTGCCAAAGGACGGCAGGAGTTCTTTTAAAAAAAATTTTTGACTTATGCCTGTTTAAGGCAGGATCGCCATGTAGAAGGCGGTTTGAGGTTTGAACCTTGAATGTTTATTTCAGGGGCGCCAGGCGCCCTATTTATATTATTTGCTAATTAAAGCTAATCTTATGCTAGGCTTAATTACGGTACTTAGGAATATATCTTGCTTGCTTTTTTATATGTGGGCCAAAGCTTAGATAAGAAGTTTGGCTTTAAAGTAGAGCTTTTGGCTTGAAGCTTTTGGCTTGAGCTTTTTCAGTGAAGCTGTTTTGGTTTTATACTAAGCTTTGAACTGATGCATAGTGGCTGCAATAATTTATGCTCCACTATTTAATATTGGAAACTCAGTTGCAAAAACAACTATAAGAAATAAATATCGTATTTATGGTGTTTCGTATATATAAGAATATTTTATCGGACAGAATAACTCCGCACCAGAGTCCGGCGCGTCGCTATCTAATGTATAGCGCTCTGAGGTAGCGACGTCGGCACACCGACAGTATACGAGCTTAGACTCCTTTCTTTAGCAATGAAGTATTAAATTTCGTATTTATAAGAATATTTTATCGGACAGAATAACTCCGCACCAGAGTCCGGCGCGTCGCTATCTAATGTATAGCGTTCTGAGGTAGCGACTTCGGAACACCAGTATACGAGCTTAGACTCCTTTCTTTAGCAATGAAGTATTAAATGAGTGCGCTTTCGCGTAGCTAAAAAAATTTAATTTTGGATGAGGAGCTTCTAGAGAATCTGATGTATATAGAAAATAATTGTTCAAAAATCGCCAAAACTATTTTTCTACTAGAAAAGCAAGGGCATAGTCTTATTAAATCAGTGCAGATAATTCTCAATCTTCAAGAGTCTCTTAAGCTTGCACCTGGAGAAGTTGTTAACATTATTCGGAAGAAGCTTGATAACGTGATTGCAAAGAATACCTTTTTGATTGAGTTGGTGCAATTATCAAAACTGGAAGAAATATTTTTAAACGCCCATTACTTCTTGCGATGTTGAACGATCCTTTTCCATTTATAAAAATATTTTGTCGGTCAGGCGAGAAAGACTTACAGCCGAAAATATTGAAAAAATTATTGTTGTACGTTGCAACTCTTCATATTTTTGATAAAAAAAAT
Organism: Lordiphosa clarofinis; assembly: GCA_018904275.1. NCBI lineage: Eukaryota > Metazoa > Arthropoda > Insecta > Diptera > Drosophilidae > Lordiphosa > Lordiphosa clarofinis. Next base: position 22,603 of record JAEIGQ010000408.1, read on the forward strand.
AAAACAATTACTTAAATAATTTTACTTTAAATTTATTGCTCCATTTTTTTATTGACTTTTTGCCCCCACCAAGTTTCTGCTAAGTTTCACTTCAATTGTTGAATTTATATGTAAAAAACATATTTTTTTAAACAGTTTTAAGTGAGTTACCCTTTTCAACCGAGATTTTTTTTATCATTTTCTTGTGCGAAAGTCTTTTAGCCAATTTCCCTTATATCCAGTATGTTCATATCTTCATATCTTTAGAATCTTCATATTTTGAGTATCTCGAAAGAAAAAACACATTTCTATGCATAACTAAAATGTATTAAAAGTATTTAATAAAAAAAAATAAAAATAATGACCGGTCCCCTTAATGCTACTCGAACCTGGGTCCGTAAGACTCGTATTCTAACACCCTACATCTCTGCCAAGGCACCTTTATTTTCTTAATGGAAAAATAGCACATATAAGAGAAAAAAAAAGAATATACTCATATGCTTTTTAGAATATTTTTTGGGAATATACTCATATTCTTTTTAGCATATAAATCCGGTCTCTAGTTATTAGTTCCCAATGATGAATCTCCATAATCTTACACACAAAGATTGTACTTTATATTGTCGATAATTATAATTTGAAAATTATGTTCTAAGTATGTTTTCTCACGACATGGGGACATAAAAAGGTAAAGAGGTCTTGCAAAAGGGGTCCACAACTGTAAAATCAGTTGAAGGCCATGGTCTGGTGGGTTAAGAAAAAAGGTGGCAATTAACATCTAAGCTGCCTCCACATTGCTTCTTGACGGACATATCAAAATGTATTTGTAGAAATTGGATCTGTATTTAGTTTTGAGTTTTTGTTCGTGCGCTCAGGGCGTACCATTGGGCATTTCTCTGTAGGGACTCTATAATAATATTATTCGTAGTGTAGAATGTTGGCAGCAGCAAAGAACCTCCCCATAACCGAAAGAGCTAAGTCTTAAAGGGTCCCGCGGTCGCTGTTTGACGAATATTCCCCAATTGTAGTTGAGAAAATCCACCGTTTGCAGAAAGCATTCTCGTAAAGAGTGCTTCTACATTTTCCCCTGCAGCACGCTACAAAATTTTTGGCGCCCAAACCCGTGGGGCGGGCAGAAGTTTTATAGAATTTTTGTTGTGCAACCAGGAAACAGGTTAAGAGGATACAGAATTTTAACACCTACATTCGTAAAGCAGTATTGACACTATATAGAAATTTACACACTGTAAATTTGATACTGACTGATATCACTCAAACTGAAGAAAAAAAGATACACTGTATTCACCTTCCCCCTGTCCATGTTTCAAGGTTCTGACAAGCTGATCCATTTTTAGCTTCCAGTTCGTTGATCCGGCTATCTGGATGAACACAAGTCTTGTTGATGTTGCTCATTAGATAGTATTCCATTCCGATGTGGTGTTGCTAAAAGTAGTACGGTTGAGTTCCTTATTCTACTTGAATTCAAGGAATAGCTCAAGCTATATGCTTTGACCGTAGAATTAGATAGTTCATTTGTTTTGTGAAATCTCTTGTGCATAAACTTGCAGAGGAAGATTTTTTAATCCATTCGACTGCACATCAATCGTGAATTTGCTCGTTTGTTTTCTGATGAAAATTGAAGGTCTGTTAGTCGTGGATGTATAAAGAAGGCATGGTTTGCTTTTTAGCTCTGCAATTCGAGTATTAGAGTAATTGAATATTTTCGACCGAGTTTTTAAAATTCAAATTAGGACCTGAATCTGGCACCTCACTAAAAGATTATCTCGAATTCATTTCCATTATGGTTTCATTTAAGTTTTTATAATTTGTGAATTGAGTTTGAACTATTTTTGCTGGAAACATGGAAGGTATGCAAAGTGTAGTTCCGTCCGCTTAAATTAGATTCAAAACTTTAAATACAACAAACCCTGTATCAGCTGGAGACCGTATTTAGTTTCAATAGCCCTATTTTAGTTCCAGTCGTCAAGAAGAAAATGGGTGTATACATGGAGACCCTAATTCCTTTTTATTCTCCCAAATATGTCGTTAGAATTGAATGATTAATGATGCCATTACAACATTGTTTTGAAAATCAAACTCGTAATAGTCACAAAAATATTTGTTTGATCTGCAAGGATTGGTTGACGAATACGCAAACTTGTTCGATTACCCCATGTAAACATGTGTTTCATAGCACCTGTATAGAAAACAGATTAAAGTCGCAGATTGAGTGTCCTATTTGTAGTACTAATGTTCTGGAGAAAGATTTGAGAGTGGTGATTGGGAATTGTTCTCCAAAACCAATGCAAATAGCGCCTCAGTATAATCCAGTCGTTACCCGCTCAGTGGCACGAGGATTAAATTTGAGTTTAGAAGGAGATGTAGTTTCAGGTAACGTGGCTAGTGGAGCCAATCTTCTATCTTTAGAAGAGAGCCATAGCACGAATGGACCCGCCAACGAAGAGGGTAGAGGGCCTCAGGTTAGATTGCAAGGTAGAGGTAGAGGAAGAGGTAGAGGCAGAGGTAGATCCTCTAATAGTTCTCGACAGAATGACCTTGCTATACCACAAATTGAATCAATAGTTCAGCAAGCAGTGGCCAGAGCACTATCATCTGTAAATCTGAACGCGCCACATCAACAAAACCATTACTCAGCTGATTTGCCATCAGAGTCAGGCAGTCCTACCAACCTTGAAAAATTGCTGACATTATTCAAAAATGGGGTATTCATTTTGATGGTTCGTCAAATGGATTACCTGTTGAAGAGTTTTTAAGCACAGTACGGAGTGCTCAATAAAGCGCTCGCAAACGAAAAACTCCATATAAAAAAAACGTTGTAAAACCACACGCAAAGCGTTTGACGGCAGACGTTTTACGGTGTGTACGGAGACAAACGAAAAGTCGATCCACACGAACATCGAACTCGAACGTCGAACTCTGAATCTGTGGATGGTATTAGCAGCTGTTCGAGCCTTTTTTGGGCGCCCAAAGTAATTAAATTTATTTATTTTGACGCTCAGAAGCAAAAAAAGGTCAGAAATGAAGGGTGTTAAAATAATTTTGATGCAGTTGAGAGTCTCCAGCAGCAGTCCACAAAGATCTGCAACAACCATGTTTTTATTGTTTTTTTATTGCACGACACCAGCTTCGTATTGCGGCTGGAGGGGATGTTTCATTTTGGCACCAAGTGCTGTTCCAGCAATGCGAAGAGGCAAATAAAACAGTTGGCGCTCATATGGAAGATTTGTCTCGAACTGTTGTGGGAAGGTACGTCCCGAAAGGGGCATGATGACGTCCCTCGTCATAACGGGCGTGATAACTGTGCTGACCCCAGTCCTTATCCTCTGAACCAAGCCTGGGGCTTGCTGAGTTTTAAATTGAGTCTCGAAGTGGTTCAACTGTTTGCTTTTCAAATGGCTATCTGGGAGACTCTGGTCTGCTGGGGGCGCTAGTCGGGAGCCACCAGCCAGGCTCATTGATTCGTATGCACTTTTCATTGCGTGCAGGGTACCGTGATTTTAACGTGTCTATTGATGCCATTCTGTGTGAAGTACATTAGATCTTAGAATCTGCCTTCGCAATATCAGAATACTCATAGCGGAGGCAAATCTTCCCATATTTCTCCCTGTCCTCAAATAAGGCAACTGAAAACTTGAGGGATGCTTCTGGCATCCTTATCCACATCTGTCTTCCAATACGATTTGTGCGGGAGAGGTGCCCCCTGTCTACACCCTTAACTATCCGTAATTCGTAATCTGTATTTTGTTATTGATAATTTTAAACTCTCATCAATTTTCATAAGCAAATCGCATTTGAAAACCGTGTTAGATTAACTTAAAAATCCCATTTTTTGGCATTTTTTTTGGCGGGTTTGCCATTTTTGGAGGTTTTGGCATTTTTTGGCTATCTTAGCACACTAATTTGTTTTTAGGTTCCACACGCAACAATAAATGACTTTTTTGTGCGCCCAAACAGTTTGGAGTACTCCGTACCGTGCTTTAACTCGAAAAAACTTAGATAACACTGGCCAACAGCCATTTTGGTCCAGCCCTATTGATGACAAATTTGATCCCGTTTTGTGCACTGATTCCAAAACTGGTCTCGGTTTTTCTCCATCAGCTCTTGTTTTCAAAATATCGCGGAAAAACCATTTTGCAGCATTTTTCGCTTTTTAAAAATTATGGAGGTTACACCGAGCAGCAATATCTGTATTTATGAGCTCTATGCGAGAGTATACATATTAAGGTCGCCTAAAAAAATCAATGGAGCATCATCAGCAAACCCAAAAGCGCCTAAATTGGCCTTTGAAGAGAAATATTCATCAAATTATAGCAAATTTTTCAAACTTAATCGCCGTTTACCAGCCATTTGGGGTGCTTGCATTTTAATGAAAACCACTTTACCTGTGTAGACCAATGGATCTTCAAGTTTCACAAATTTTGTTGCATTTAAATCTTCTTGATGGACAAAGTTACAAGCGTTTAATCCCGAAAAAAATGAATTAATATTTATGGCAGGATAACTAGATTGATACACAAAATCTGTATAGGAAATATTAAAAGACTACTTGATCTAACATAGACCTTACATTAATTGTCAAGCAAATGTACAATAACATTCAATCAGTACTAGATTCAAACAATTTTAACCAAATTCATTTTTGCTGAACCTTGAGAACAACATAAAAATTTAATGAATTGGGTTACAAATGAGCCAAATGGGTTCCGCACTCACTATAATCTACGGATTAAGCCCCATGTGACTATTATTATTTTACAAGTTTCAACAAATGCCTGGCGGAAGGAGATTGTAGTAAAGACTCTATCTGTGAAGCGAATGTATATGTCGAGGAAGTTGACCATTCTTATTATTTGGAAAAAATGCTCATTCACGCAAGGTAGTGCAAAAACTCGTTCCATTTCGCAAGCGAATAACTTTGTGAATCTGTCACGTCATTTGACGAATTTTTCATAGAAGACCTCTAAATTAAATTATGTAAAAAATTTCCACAAATTAAGGTAATTTTTTGTTTTCAATGGTAAATTGAATTTTTCCATGATTCTGCTTCGGTACATTAAGGCATTTAAACTAACCAATTTTTCTTTTTACGTTTGCCCTTGACATAACGGTGACTCCCGGAAATCCGCGAACCATCAATACACCATTTTCCAAAAGAATTTTTTCAACACCCCACGCACTCACACATTTTTAATTTTGTATATTTTTATTAATATAATGAATTGTGCAACCAAATACGAAAAACACAATATGCAGTTCTTATGCCGATGTTTCTTGGCAATAAATAAAAAACAAGTTGTCGGAAAATGTGTTTTTTAATATAATATATCTGCATTTTCTATTTTGTTTGCAGTCAGAACTGGTATGACTTGACGGTTACCGGAATAATCAGCAAGCATATGACCGTCCCATCTTCCGCGATACCGAGCTTCCATAGTTCGTAAATCCTGGTGAAAACGTTGTCCGTGCTCCTCACTTAGATCTCAAAAACTCTCAGGAAATTTATTTAAGTGACTGTATAAGAAATGCATTTTAATCATATGGCATCAAAAATTTTTAAAATTTAGTACGAATTCTAAGTTTTTGCACTACCTTGCGTGAATGAGCATTTTTCCAAATAATAAGAATGGTCAACTTCCTCGACATATACATTTGCTTCACAGATAGAGTCTTTACTACAATCTCCTTCCGCCAGGCATTTGTTGAAACTTGTAAAAAAATAATAGTCACATGGGGCTTAATCCGTAGATTATAGTGAGTGCGGAACCCATTTGGCTCATTTGTAACCCAATTCATTAAATTTTTATGTTGTTCTCGCAAGGTTCAGCAAAAATGAATTTGGTTAAAATTGTTTGAATCTAGTACTGATTGAATGTTATTGTACATTTGCTTGACAATTAATGTAAGGTCTATGTTAGATCAAGTAGTCTTTTAATATTTCCTATACAGATTTTGTGTATCAATCTAGTTATCCTGCCATAAATATTAATTCATTTTTTCGGGATTAAACGCTTGTAACTTTGTCCATCAAGAAGATTTAAATGCAACAAAATTTGTGAAACTTGAAGATCCATTGGTCTACACGGTAAAGTGGTTTTCATTAAAATGCAAGCACCCCAAATGGCTGGTAAACGGCGATTAAGTTTGAAAAATTTGCTATAATTTTATGAATATTTCTCTTCAAAGGCCAATTTAGGCGCTTTTGGGTTTGCTGATGATGCTCCATTGATTTTTTTAGGCGACCTTAATATGTATACTCTCGCATAGAGCTCATAAATACAGATATTGCTGCTCGGTGTAACCTCCATAATTTTTTAAAAGCGGAAAATGCTGCAAAATGGTTTTTCCGCGATATCTTGAAAACAAGAGCTGATGGAGAAAAACCGAGACCAGTTTTGGAATCAGTGCACAAAACGGGATCAGAATTTAATAAATATACGGCTGGACCTCACAAAAGTGGTCATTTTGTTGGCCTGTGTAATGATTTAGAAGGATTGAACGAGAATATCCATTGTTTAATGACAGGCAAAGCAAAAGATTGGTATTGGCGATACCATAAGCAAGCCAAAAACCATAAATGGGAGGATTTTTGCAGATACATTCGTATGCAGTATAAAGACTGCCGTTCCAACAACGAACTACGAGAACTAATTCGGGCTCGGAAACAAAAACCAGGTGAATCTTTTGAGTCATACTTTGATGCTATTTGTCTGTTGATGGATAGATTGTCTGTGAGGATAGAAAGGAGAAAACTTATAGAAATAGTGCAAGGAAATTTGTTAACCGATATTAAAGACAAATTGTTATTTGAAGATATTTTTTCGATTTCGCATTTGCGACGTCTTGTGCAAAAAAGAGAAAATTTTCTGCAGGAAGTTGGTAGATCAAGATCATTGCCTATGAAGGGTAGAGATCCGGGATCACTTAGAGTCTATGGCGTAGAAAATGAGAGTTATGAGGAAATTAAGCCGCCAGTAGTAGACGAGGAAATTGCAGCGGTGCAAAAGCTTCATGCTAAAGTATTGTGCTGGAATTGCAATAATGCTGGACATGTCTGGGAAAACTGTCTTTCTGAGAGACAAATATTTTGTTACGGATGTGGCATTCCGAACGTATATAAACCGCAATGCCAGAATTGTATTCGCAGGTCGGAAAACCGTCAGAAAGTGGCATCCAACCAGTCCTGTTAAATGTCCCAGAAATAAGCAATCAATAAATTTCGAAAATAAAAGATGGGAGTAGTATTTCCACAGGAAACGTTCTGCCAAAAAATTATCTCGCCCTATCGAAGAAAAGGAGGCTGAAAATCAAGCTGGTCAGAGAAGTTTCTTAACCTATCACGAAAGGTTGACAAAGTATTATGCTGCCAGAAATAGAATATTTTCGAATAAAATTTTACGAATTAAACGAAATACGCAACGAATGCGAAAGTATTTTCGGAATATGAAGAATAAGCGTAAGTTAGTAGTGTCAACAATATTTAGAAATAATCAAGATATGAGAAGTTATGCAAAAGAATCATTTTTAAATTTGTCAGAAACAGGTCTTCTGGACACAGGAGCAAATAAATATAAGTTGTATAGGCTCTGTGTTAGCCCAGGAAGATTTTAGTAATTATGCAGAATTTAAGCCTATAGTTTCGCAAGTAAGAACTGCCGATGGAAAAGGGCATAAAGTTCTTGGAACTTTGAAAGTTCAAATGAAGTATAAAGAAACAGAAAAACAGATAGAGTTATATATTATACCCTCAATTACCCAAAAGCTTATATTAGGCATAGATTTTTGGAGAGTTTTCGACTTAGCTCCAGGAATCATAAGTTCAGTGTGTAAGGAGGAAGAATGCAACTTAGACAACGAATCGGATGATTATCCCCTGTCTGAAATAGAGATAAAGCAATTAGAAGCAGTTAAGTGTTTATTTCCCGACTTTGAAAAACAAGGTCTGGGTCGAACGTCCTTTATAAAGCATCAATTTGATGTAGAAGGAGCTAAAGCCGTAAAACAACGTTATTTTCCGGTTAGCCCCGCTGTAGAAAAGCTTATGTATACGGAGATCGACCGAATGCTAAGTTTAGGAGTTATCAAAGTGGATGGAGTTCACCCATGAGAATGGTTGTTAAGCCAAACAAAGTGCGGTTGTGTCTCGAAAGTGAATGAAGAAACAAAGAAGGATGCTTATCCGCTACCAAGTATTGAAAACATTATGGCCCGACTTCCAAAAGCAAATATTATATCCAAACTGGATTTAAAAGACGCTTATTGGCAGAGAGTCAAAGCTATTAACAGCCTTTACGATCCCTGGTAGACCGTTATACCAATTTACCGTCATGCCGTTTGGGTTATGTAATGCGCCCTCGACAATGTGTAGGTTAATGGATGAGATTATCCCAGCCGATTTGCGTCACTGTGTGTTCGGATATCCCGATGATCTTTGTATAGTTTCTTCTGATTTTACTTCTCATTTAGCCGTGCTGGTTCGTATTGCAAATCAGTTTCGCAAAGCTAACCTCACGTTGAATGTTACCAAGAGCCGGTTCTGTGTAACTAAAACTAACTATTTAGGTTACGTGATAGGAAGCGGAGGAATAGCCACAGATCCATCAAAAATCGAATGTATTATTAATTGGCCTACACCGAAGAACTTGAAACAAGTTTGAGTATTTTTGGGAGTCTGTGGATGGTATCGCAGATTTATTCAAAATTTTGCGGATCTAACCTATCCGATAACCGAGGTTCTTTCTACAAACAAATGCTTTAAGTGGTCTCCAGAAGCTCAAAGTGCTATGGATTCGTTAAAACCGGTGCTCCGGTGCTTCAGAACCCGGATTTTGATAAGAACATTTTCTTACATTGCGACGCGAGCGATTATGGTATCGGTGCAGTGCTTGTGGAACTGTCAGATACGTTGGACGAAAAACCCATTGCATTCATGTCGAAGAAATTGAGCAAAAGTCAGAGAAATTATAGTGTCACCGAACGTGAGTGTCTTGCCGTGATAGTGGCGATTGAGAAATTCCGTTGCTAGATCAGATGGATTCTTTGCTTGCAAGCTTTCAAATTTTCCATTTCTCATAGAAAAGGAAAAGACCATATAGTCCCCGATGCTTTGTCTAGACTATCCGAAGAGCAAGTTGATAGCTTGAATTTTTATGTCGCATTACTCGCAATCAAGACAAGCTCCCTGATCTTCGAGTTGTAAACGTACACATTATTATACATTCGAACTGAGCACTTATCCGGAGATCCTGCGCTAGATGCACATGGCTGGAGATTATGGGTACCAGAAAAGCTTCGTAACGGAGTAATTCGTCAAGCTCATGACAGTGTTCTTGCAGCTTACGGAGGCATGCAAAAATCAATAGAAAGTTTGCGAAGAAATTTCTTTTGGCCAGGACTTTCAAAGGAAGTTCGGGATTATATTAGAAATTGAGATACATGTAAAGAAACGAAAGCGCCAAACATGACTTTACGTCCACCCATGGGTCAACAGAGTGTTTCGCTTAGGCCGTTTCAGAAACTATATATTGAGATATTAGGCCCGTATCCGCGTAGTAAAACGGAAACATCGGATTGTTGATAGTTCTTGACCATTTCAGTCGTTATCACTGGTTATGCCCGTTCAAAAATTTACCTCGAAACTTACTCAAGAGTACTTGGAAAAGTTTATATTCCATTGTTTTGGAGTACCCGAGACCATCGTTAGCGACAATGGGTCACAAATCAAAGCAGTTGAATTTGCAGCTTTCCTGACCAAGTTTGGAATAAAGCACATATTCACAGCTTTGTATTCGCCTTCAGAGAAATGCCGCTGAAAGAGTTAACCGCTCTTTACTTTTCTGTAAAAGTGTGCGTATATACGCACAGAAGAATTGGGATGTTTTTCTAACACACATTTCATGTGCTCATAGATCAGCAATCACTGCCAGTCGATTGGATGTTCTCCGTATAAAGCATTAGGCTTTAATATGGATCGGATTATAAATTGTTAAAGGACCTAGAGTTTTTGGAAGAATCTATTCCATTAGATCGACCCAATAGTCTACTATTGTTACATAAAGACATCCAAGACAACAGTCGTCAGGCATATGACAGAAATGTGCAGCAGTACAACTTAAGATCGAGACCTGTTTCAACAAAGAAGGACAAGAAGTTTTTTAAAAGAATTTTAACCTTAGTAATTTAGTCAAAACTTTAATAAAAAGCTGGAGTCCGCAGTTTTCCAATGTCAATAAAACGAAAAGTAGGTAATGCATTCTACTTGTTGGAGAATTTACAAGGGAAAGAAATCGGTACTTACCATGCCAAAAATACGTATCTAATTCCCGCTAATCTTCCTCTTGATAATCGTCAGAATTATCGGGTTTTGTAATGGACTCGTATAAAATATCAATTGAATTTCAAAAGTCAAAAAATTCAATTTTTAATTCAAATGCAACGTTTCTTCTAACTAGAGTTTCCTAGGATCAGAGCTTAGTCATAGCAGTCAGCTTTTGATCAGTGCATGTAACTACAATTGATCTGGCAACGCGAACTCTAAGCATTTTCTTTAGCTGTGGTAGTTATCCAAAATTTGCTGCTCTTATGAAAGAAAGAAGAAAGGAAACGAGAAAGTTGAGTTTCATGAAGTCGGAGGTAGAGAAAATTGTTCTTTCTCCTCGTGGTCTTCAAAGTGTCCGGTTGGGCAGAATCATATCATCCCGCTATTAGCTGACACAACGATAAAAAGATTAGTGCCTGTGTCTGTGTGTGTGCGTTCTTTGCACTCGCCCAAATATTGCGAATTGTTCAATTTATTTGGAAAGAAAAAAAGAACGCAACCTGTGAGTATTAAGTGTTTTTAAGTTGACGAGAAGTGCTGAAAATTGGTGTTCCCTATGTAGCCAGCCGCACATAACCCCCAAATCGTGGCTCGCGTGTAGTCCACACATGCGCAGGCTAAGATTTTCATACACCCGAAGGAAGAAGCATTGGGCGGAGCATCTCCATATAGAGATCAACATATTATACATCTTGTCAGAAACGATTCCTCTCTTTTGATAAAGAAGCCTTAACGTCGTGTTACACCGTTTCAAGGTTACACCTAGACGAAGTCGGTCATCGCACGCCGCTTGTGTTCCCGAGTCTTGGCCACGAGCACGTCCGTCAAGTTTTTGGATTCCGTGGCACCTCAGAATTTTCCCCGAACGCGGTGTAATAGGATTTGAATTAAATAAAAGTAAAATAATAATTGTTCGGTGGAGTGCCCGATTCACCAGGCAAAATCTGACTGATTCTTTATTTTATTATTCAAAAGTCTTAGAGCTAAAACATATAAAGTTGTGTTGTGCTTATGCACATATATACGTGTGTATATAAGTGGCTCCACGAGCTGCCATACGTATGTATGTGTGCATGACACATAGACAAAAGGGATTGAATTACTCTTACAGTGGCAATGCTAAATGCACGTCAGCATAAGGCTGTGTGCTCTTATTTAGTATGTGTAATTGGTCAAGGTGTAATTGAATGTGTACAGTGGTCACTGCCTATGATATACATATTACACCTTTTAGAAGAATAAATTTATATGTGGTAAATTTATTTCTGTTAAATTTTTTTTTTTTTTTTTTTTTTTAAATATTCCATTTATATTTTTATTTTTTACTTTGGGTTTATTTTTAACCTATCTTTGTGTACAACTATTGTTTTTTTTTTCTGCTCAATATATAATTATTTCTTCGTCTATACCAGATTACTTTATAAGTCCTTTATAACTACTGTCTAACTTATGACCTGTTTCGTTTTTTACTAATACTAAGTCTCCAATGTGTATGGGAATTATATTTATATTCTTATCAAAGTTAATTTTTTTGTTTTTCTTTAGCTCTATTTACTAACTCATTAGTTCTTTTTAGGCTATGTTCGGAGCAGTAGCTGGCCCCCAGGGAAGCTCACTCTTAACTTAATGTATCGTGCTCTAGTTTAAATTCAATTTACCTAATGCTTACTGTCATTTGCACTCACATCATCTCTCAATTATCTATTACTTTTTATTATCTCTGCCTCTCTGTCATGTCTAGGCCTTGCATTTGCTAATTCCTTTTATCTAACTTCACTTCGTCTTGAGCATCGGCAGAGTGCAGCTGCGTGTATAAACCCTTTTGAAACTTTGTGAACTACAAATCGACCAATTAAATACTGATAATTGAAATCAAGTGTAATTCGAAGCAGTGCGTTTTTATTTGCAAAGAATAACAAAAAACCTCAAAACATTTTGGACAAATACAAAATAGCTGCCGAAAAAGCTCGGTTGGCTTCAAACATTGGTGACCCCGACGTGATATACATACATACGTTTAGTTATTGTGAACAAATAAAAAACATCAATCTCAATCTCCTAAAACATTGTTCAGTTAACTAAAATTAGTAAATTCGACTTCGCGCAAAATTCGTTTAGACATTTGCAAGTGCCGTTACTCGCTGAAAAAACTGTACACACACACACGCATTTGCCGTTGGATCGTTACAGTGCAGTCCAAAATATAAGACCTTGTTAAAACCTCGTGGATTTTAAACTTGTGTTAGTGTGGGTGACCTTCATAGTTACAGTGAGCAGTGGTTTCAGTTGTACCATAACCAAATTCTGGAAAAATGTCTACACCTCGAGAGCAGTTGGAGGTGGCGAATCGAATTGCATATTTAAGTTTAAAGACAAAATCAGTCTTTGACAGACTGAATGGTGTGAAAAATAAATTGTCTCCTGCCAAGCTTTCTAAGTTTGATGAGTATGAGCTTAGAGAACTTCTTCATTTGGCTTCGGATCTTAAGACCAATTTCGACCAAGCTCATTCTAATTTGGAGGAGCTCGACTTCGAGGCTATTAACAGCGAATTGCGGGATGAATTCGACACATCTCTGGTGGCAGTAAAGGTGGCTCTGCAGCGCGAAATGGGTAAGCGTAACAGCATACACTGCTCCACACTCCGGCCAACTACAGGAGACGAGTCACAGCCAGTTGTCGTAGTTGCCAACCGCTCGAGATTGCCGCAGCTCACTCTACCCACCTTTAGCGGCTCTTACACTGAATGGAACGACTTCCACTCCCTATTCATCACCATAGTGGACCAAGAGGCAGACTTGACACCGATAGAAAAGCTTCAGCACTTGCGTTCCTGCCTTTCGGACGCCGCCCTGGACACTATTCGATCTTTGGAAATCAGCAGCGCCAATTACAAGGCTGCGTTGGAGCTTGCTTGAGAATAGATTTAGTAATAAGCGTCTTATATTCCAGGCACATGTCAGAGAGATTTTTGGGCTGAGCAAGGTGGAGGTTTTTCGCGAGTTGACCGACAGCGTCACCTCACATATGCGCGCACTTCAAACTCTTGGTTCCAAGGAAGAAATCGCCGATTGCATCCTCGTTCAACTTTTGCTGCAGAAACTTGACAAATCATCTCAAACAAAGTGGGAAGAGAGGTCTGGCAGGAGTAAAATACCATCGTGGGAAAAATTCTCTGCGTTCTTAGAGAAGCGCTGTCGGCTGCTTGAGAACATTGACCATTCTCTGCCGACGCCAAGCAATCAAATCGGGAAGACTACCAAAGCTGTGAGTACCAATCAACGAAAATCATTCGTAGCATCATCTGCAGCAGCATCTTGTTGCGTGTTTTGTAACAACTCGGATCACTCCATATACCGGTGCCCACGGTTTGTCAGTCTGTCTCCCAATTCTCGCCAGAAAGAAGCAAAAAGGCTGGCTCTATGCCTAAATTGCTTAAAGCAAGGCCATCAGATGCGAGATTGTAAGTCCAGCCAATGTCGAAGTTGTAACGCGAAACATCACACGCTTTTGCACTATGACCAGTCATCGCCCATCTTAGCCTTATCTGCCGGATCAGAATCGCAACGGTATTCGGCACCTCAGCTCAGCGCGGTAACTTCATCACCTTCTGCTCTTGCCGCTAGATCTCAATCTGACATCGTGCTTCTGGCCACTGCCATTATATTGGTCAAGAACCGGGCTGGAACTTTGGTTCCATGTCGTGCCCTTCTTGACTCGGGTTCGCAACTGCACTTTGTAACTACACGCTTTGCTAATCAGCTCCAACTTCAAAAATCAAAAACTTTGGCCTCAGTTTCGGGTATTGGAAATTCTGATTTCTCCACTGATGGATTTTCCGTTGATCTCAACATAAAGTCAAGAATCTCAAAATATTCAGTCACCGTCACAGCTGTTATAGCACAGACAATCACCGATAGTCAGCCTAGCCTTCCATTGAACACAGCTGACTGGAGCATTCCCTCAAACATACAGCTTGCTGATCCACAATTCCATACGCCCCAGCGCGTTGACATGCTCATCGGAGCAGGTCTTTTCTTCGAATTGCTTTGTGTGGGTCAGATTCAGCCTGTACCTGGGCTGCTTCTTCTGCAAAAGACTCGCCTCGGCTGGATCGTATCCGGCAGTGGCCAACTGGCCACAAAATCGTCATCTCTCGTCGCACTTTCTAAATCAACGGCTGAAACCATTCCTAGCGCTCGGCTAGTCGAATTGGTGCAGCGTTTTTGGGAAGTTGAACACTCATTCGAACCCATCTCAAAGGCCACGAAGGAAGAACTCTGCTGCGAGGAGCATTTCCAGCAACACTACACACGGTTGCCCTCCGGAGAATATTCCGTTCGTCTACCCTTGAAATTAAGTCCGACGTCGCTGGGCGACTCATATCTCCAGGCTCGACGCCGATTTGAAAATTTGGAACGCAAATTGGAGCGCAACCCAAAATTAAAGGAAAAATATTCGGCATTCATCAAGGAGTACGTCAATCTTCAACACATGTCGCTTGTTCAGAATTCTGCCCTAAATGATTGTAAATATTTTCTTCCTCATCATTGTGTCATCAAAGAAGAGAGCACAACCACTCAATTGCGAGTAGTTTTTGATGGCTCCGCTGCGAGTGCATCTGGTCTTTCGCTAAACGACGTGTTAATGGCTGGTCCAACCATACAGCCTAAGCTCTTTAACATTTTGATTCGTTTTCGTACGTTTTGTATAGCACTTACTGGGGACATATGTAAGATGTACCGATGTGTACGCATAACCCCACCAGACAATCTATTACAGTGCATATTGTGGCGTGACTCACCAGAAGAGGTTTTGCAGGTCTACAAATTAGACACAGTTACCTATGGCACTAAACCAGCAGCATTTCTTGCTATTCGAACAATGCATCAGCTTGCCCTGGATGAAGCTTCTGTGAACCCTATAGGAGCCCAAATCGTTCTCCGCGATTTCTACGTGGACGATATGATTTCAGGAGGAAATTCTACCGAGGAGGTAAACGAGATTAAGCAACAGACTACAGATCTTCTCGCCAAGGGTCATTTTAAGATACGGAAATGGTGTTCGAACAGTGCTGATGTACTTCAGAAAATCCCTGATGCAGAGAAGGAAAGCCTCCTGAAGTTCGATGACGGCAGTGACATCACAAAGGCCCTTGGTCTCGTTTGGGAACCTGTTAAGGATAACTTTCTTTTCTCTTTTAATCCTCAGACAAATCCTGAAAGGCACTCTAAGAGATCAATTCTGTCAATGATTTCGCGGTTCTATGACCCCCTTGGTCTCATCGGTCCCACCCTGACAAGAGCAAAGATTCTCTTACAAAGAATTTGGAGAGAAAGATTGCACTGGGACGAAAGCCTACCAGAATCTTTAGAATCCGCTTGGTGCTCACTTTGTGAGGATTTCGTCAATGTTCAGCACTCAGCATTCCCTCGCTATGTTCTGCAAGTTGGAGCTTCGTTGGAAATTCATGCCTTTTGTGATGCCAGCATTGACGCGTATGGTGCCTGTATATACGTGCGCTCATACCAAAACGGCCAGATTGAGGTTCATTTGCTCTGCTCAAAGGCTCGCGTCGCACCATTAAAGACTTTGACGGTACCAAAACTGGAACTTTGTGCTGCGAAACTTTTGGCTCAACTGGTGAACGAAATCAGAGAACTGAACATTTTCCAATGTCCTTTTCATTGCTGGTCAGACTCTTCTGTGGTACTGTCATGGATTCGCGAGGAACCAGCTAGGTTCAACATTTTTGTCGCCAATCGCGTTAGCGCCATACAACAGCTCACAGATGGTATGGCATGGCATCACATCCCGACAGAGCTGAACCCAGCGGACATACTATCGAGAGGAGCATCACCAACGGAGCTAAATCAATCGTCACTGTGGTCAACCGGTCCAAAGTTTCTGCAAGCTGCAGAAAGTGATTGGCCCAAATCATGTCTTCTCGATCAACCGCTGCCAGAAGTACGAAAAAAGGTCATGCTCAGCCTCACAGCCCATGCAGGATTGTCTTACCATTTCAAGTACATAAATTCTTTTGGAAAAATGCAACGCATATTTGGTTACGTGTTCAAATTCATTACATCGTCAAAATCGCCACATCTAACAGTAGAGCAAATTCAACATGGAACTCGTCTCCTACTTCGCTTGGTCCAAAAGGACGCTCTTTGGGAAGACTACAGAACCTTGCAGTCGGGAAAAGCGGTTAGCTCGTCAAGCAGAATCTCATCTCTAGCTGCCTTCTTAGATGATTCTGGACTTATTCGTGTGGGAGGTCGACTTAAGCATTCTTCTCTAAGCTTTGACGCCAGACATCCCATCGTTTTGCCGAAAGATCATCCATTAAGCGCTGCAATCATCACCGAGTATCACAACAAATTCCTGCACGCTGGCCCGCAGTCATTATTGGCTTCCATTCGGCTCCAATATTGGCCAATAGGAGGTATGAAAGCAGTGGCCCATGTTTTAAGAAAGTGTGTCCGATGCTTCCGCGCAAGACCCAGACTTGCCGAGCACATAATGGGAGACCTACCAAAGGATCGTGTTGAAGCTGCAGCTGCTTTTCAAATCACCGGCGTGGACTACTGTGGTCCATTTTATTACAAGCATGAGACTCGCAACAAATCGCCCATTAAATGCTACATCAGCGTCTTCATTTGTTTCAAGACGAAAGCCGTGCATTTAGAGTTGGTGAAGGACCTTTCCACTAAGGGGTTCCTTAATGCTCTGAAACGATTCACCTCGACACGTGGCATGCCCACTTGCATTTGGTCCGATAACGCGACCAACTTTGTGGGAGCAAAAAATGAGCTGGATGATCTGCGGAGATTGTTTCTCAACAGCAACCACATCGATGCTGTCCACGCCCAATGCCTAGCTGATCAAATAAAGTGGAAGTTCATACCACCTCGCTCGCCTCACTTCGGAGGACTTTGGGAGGCGGCGGTAAAAATGGCAAAGCACCACCTCTATCGCTGCATGGGTGGATCTCTACTAGGATTTGACGAACTTCGCACTCTGGTATGCCAGGTCGCAGCAATAATCAACTCCAGACCCCTTCTTTCACTTTCAGAAAGCCCAGATGACCTCAACGTACTTACGCCTGCACACTTTCTGATTGGTCGTCCATTTACCTCTGTTCCTGAGCCTGAGCTAACGCAGCTAAATTACAACCGGCTTGATCATTGGCAGCGTATCTGTTTTCACCAGCAGGTCTTCTGGAAGAGATGGTCTGAAGAGTACCTCACTCTTCTTCAACAGCGATCCAAGTGGCGGGCACCCAAGCCCGGAGTCAAGATTAACGATGTCGTCTGCATCAAGGACGAAAATTTGGCACCTATGAAATGGCCTCTTGCAAGGGTTATCGAGCTCGTCGTTGGCAGTGATGGAACAGCGCGGGTGGCCGTGCTGCGCACCTCGTCTGGCACCACTCGGCGTGCTATCAACAAGCTGTGCGTTCTACCAATTGCTGAAGATGTTGAAAGCCCGATCCTTTCAACGGGGGGAGGATGTTCGGAGCAATAGCTGGCCCCCAGGATAGCCCACTCTTAACTTAATGTATCATCATGCTCTAGTTCAAATTCAATTTACTAAATGCTTACTGTCATTTGCACTCACATCATCTCTCTCAATTATCTATTATTTTTATTATCTCTGCCTCTCTGTCATGTCTAGGCCTTGCATTTGCTAATTCCTTTTATCTAACTTCACTTCGTCTTGAGCATCGGCAGAGTGCAGCTGCGTGTATAAAACCTTTTGAAACTTTGTGAACTACAAATCGACCAATTAAATACTGATAATTGAAATCAAGTTTAATTCGAAGCAGTGCGTTTTTATTTGCAAAGAATAACAAAAAACCTCAAAATATTTTGGACAAATACAAATTAGCTGCCGAAAAAGCTCGGTTGGCTTCAAACAGGCTACTTGTATAGATAGATTCTTAACTTCTCTATCGTATACCTCATGATTGTACAGAGGACTTATTGTAGAATTCTCTAAAAAGTCATATTTGGGTGGTTTTTTGGCAAAAATAAGTTCGCCATGAACTGTAGATGGTGTTGTATTGTAGCAATAAGTGAAAAATTTTAACCAATCGTCCCAGTCATCTTTTTCTAATGAAATATATGATCGTACATATTCATTGAATGTTCTATGAGTCCTTCCCCCCCACCAAGTGTTTGATGATGGTGGGGTGTTGAAGTTTGATGGTTTATTTTTAACAACTTGCATAGTTCAGTGAAAATGCTGTTCTTATATTCTGTACCCATGTCCGTTATGAGCGTCCTCATTGGTCCATAGATCAAAATAAAGTTGTCGAATATTGCTTGAGCTACTACTTTTGCGTGTTTGCTTTTTATTGGTATTGAAATTAGATATTTTGTCAAATCGCAAAGGATTGTGACTGCGTATTCATTTCCGTTTTCTGATTTTGGTAGGGGTCCAATTGTGTCTATTTGGACTATGTCAAAGGCTTTGATAGGTGTTTCTGTAATAATCATTGGTTCTTTATTGTGTATTGTAGTTTTATTTTTATTACATTTGCGCATTTCTTTATATGTTCTTTTATGTCATTAGTCATATTATTCCAACGATACTTCTGTTTTATTTTATTTTGTTGTACGATTGATTCTTGGTGGACACCATTAATAGGATCATCGTGATATTGTTTTATTATTTTTTCAATTATTTTTCGATCTGATACATATTCGGTTTTTGGCGTTAACGCGATTTTTATGTCATTAAGGCATTTATTTCCCATATCTTTAAAATCTTCCACCCGGGTGTTATAAAATATATTGTCTCCTAAGGACAATTGCAAATTAGTGATTCTTAGATTACTGGCTTCTCGTTCGAGCCTCGAAAATAATTGACCTAAGTCGATTTTCTCAAGAGTAATCAAGTCATTCACATTAATATAGCTACAAATTCTTTTTCCCTTTTTGAATAAAATATTCGGGGGATTGAAAATGAGCTCGACATGTCGTTTTACCTCATATTTATATAGCGCTTCATATACTTTGGGAACCTTAAGACTTTTTTGGTCATTGTTTGTTAATGATTTTGGACTTATTCGCTCTTGAGCGAGTAGTCATTCTCATAATTTGACAAGCATTGCTTGTGAGATTTTTTCAAATCAGTTATTTCAATGCGGGATAGAGCATCCGCAGCATAATTTTCTTTTTCCGGCAATGTACTCCACAACGAAGTCATATTCTTCTAGGTCAAGTCTCATACGTGTCAGTTTAGAGGAAGGGTTCTTCATTGAGAACAAATATGTCAGGGGACGGTGATCGGTTTTACTAAAAATTTTTTTGCCGTATAGGTATGGTCTAAAATACGTAACTGCCCAAAATGTATTGCTGCAAGTTCTTTTTCTATTGTTGCCTTATTGGATTCACCTTTGGTAAAGGCTCTTGAAGCATAAGCAACTGGTAGTTGCTCACCTTCGTATTCTTGGCTGACGCACTCTCTAACTTTGATTGTTTTTTGCCCATTTTAGTGGCGAAAATATAAAAAAAAAAATATATGGAATATTGTGTCGAAAAGTTAAATTCTCAAAGGATAGATTATTGTCATTTATAAAAATGTTTGTGTCGGTTTTTTACATAAGTCTACCTGTGTTTTTTGGCTTAGGCTATTATGCCACTGGCGCCACGCTAACAACCGTTGCCGAGAAGGTCCGGCAATAGTTTTACAAATTGTTCATTACATTTCATTTTCTTAATTATAGTTATGCAAACAAATAATTACAATTATTTAAGTTATTTAATTCATAAAGTTGGCGCACTCTGTTGCGCTGTTGGTCATCGGGTTGTTTTTGATCTTCTGTAACCGACATCAATGTGTGTTTCTTTCGCAGATGCAGGAGTCGGCTCTTATGCCTCCCGCACAATTTGGATTTTCTCTCGTTCTTGTGGCCGGTGCTGGGCACAGGCTTTTTGTAGTTTCGATCTAGACAGGTCGGTCAACCGGTGCCTTGCTTGGCTACCGTTTCCTCCTTCGCCGCTGCCCACAGCCTGGTCACGGCTGTGGTGATTAATTGCAATTTTTGCTTACGTGTTGCTGCTGCTGCTCACTGCTGCTGCTAGTTGATTGTTCTTTTTGGTTTGGCCGATTGGTTTTTGCGTCTTGTTTAATCTTTCGTATTTCTTCTGTTAGTTTGTCCACTTCTTTTGTCATTGCAACAGCCTCGTCCCAGGCTGGTGGTGGTTTTGAAACATATAGAATGTGTTTCAAGTATGCGATGCGTTTTTTTTTTTTTATACTGTCGGCCACCTCGGTATTCCTCTGTAGTATTCATCCATCGGAGGAAGTACCGATTCTGGCAGGATCGCCATGTAATAGGATTTGAATTAAATAAAAGTAAAATAATAATTGTTCGGTGGAGTGCCCGATTCACCAGGCAAAATCTGACTGATTCTTTATTTTATTATTCAAAAGTCTTAGAGCTAAAACATATAAAGTTGTGTTGTGCTTATGCACATATATATATATATAAGTGGCTCCACGAGCTGCCATACGTATGTATGTGCATGACACATAAACAAAAGGGATTCGAATTACTCTTACAGTGACAATGCTAAATGCATGATCAGCATAAGGCTGTGTGCTCTTATTTGGTATGTGTAATTGGTGAAGGTGTAATTGGAATGTGTACAGTGGTCACTGCCTATGATATACATATACTACATATATACATATATACATATACTGACCTGTCTTTCAAGGTGACATGACATAACCCCCAAGGACTTATCGCCTAAATTTTTTATGATAAGTCCGTTTTTATCCGACATATCCCCCAAATTAAATTTGGGCGATATGGCCGAAAATGAAAACGGACTTATCACTAAAATCCATTTGGGCGTTAAGTCCGAAATAAAAACGGACATAAGGCCCAAAAAATGTTCGGTCATTTCGCCCAAATTTTAAAAAAACTAAATTAAAGTAAGTACAATTAGTAGCAGTAGTAGTGGCATATTTAGCTGTACAGAGGTTTTAGGAATGATATTTATTTATATATTGTTTAAGTTTTATTTTTTGAGATTTAAAGAATTGAAAGACTTTTATTTGGAAAAGTCTGCTTTTTTTTTCTTATTTCTTTGCGCTTATTAAGACAGGGCTTAGCACGAACGTATTATGTAAACTGTTTTTATCCATGCTTAAGCGATTTAGTTGATCATCCACTAATAAAGTCAAGTAAATGCTGTTCCAGTCATATAGTTCAAGTTCATTGTTAAATCTAACATGCACAGAAAAAAAGCAAGCTAAAATTAAGCTAAAAACAAAAATGAATTTTTTGCGTTTGACCTTCTGAATGAAGTATCAAGTACAAGTCGTAATAGACTCTACTTGAATCAAGTTTATTTTCTAATGAAATAGATATATACATACAAAAGAATATACAATCAATAGAACAATTGTTTCTAATTCACTGACTAATTTCCAGAGTATACACGAAGGTTGTAAGTCGGTCCTGAACATCTTTGAAACGGGCCGGTTGGGGTTTTTGTGTCCATCGATTTGAACTACGAATCTTCAAATTTATAACCTCCCGAACCAAGCACCAACTGTTTTTTAAAACGGTTTTTCTTAATTTAAGTCGAAAAACGATTTGATTTAGAACTAAACTGGGACTTTATATGGGCTAATCCGAACATTTTTAATCCAAGGGCAGAAAATTAATCTTGTCCAAAATCCAAATGTTTGTTAATGGAATATTAGGATACATTTTCAAGCTTCAAAATATCTAAGTAATTTTGTTCTACAGTGGTTTATTTGTTCATGGCAGCGGCATACCTACACCTACCTCTTGCTTGTATCAATTCTTGAAAAAAGGCTTTTGTATGGCTCAAAAAATGGTAAACACAACCGTTTCACTATTTTGCGCATAGCAACACTTAAAATTTGTTTCATTTTCTTTAAGGTACTCATTATATTTGTAAGATGTCTAATATATATTGAACATTTGAACTAAAAATCGCTTTACTGTGTGTAACGTTAACAACGGAAAATAGGGGTTTTTTAATTTAACAGAATAAGTTTCAATAATTTGTCTTCCAAACTTGCATTACAAACAGAGTTTTTCATGCGTTGAGTTGAGATGCATGAGTTTGAAGCCAGTCGGATGAAAAATAATTTTTTTCGTGCAGAATTTTCCGGCCATTTTTCTCGTGGGCGGATTTTCCAAAATCGGGAAAACACATGTTGAATTATTTCGCGCACTATGCTTTCAAACGGAACTTTAAACAAGCATAACTTTTTTTCAAAAACAGATAACCTTTTATTTTAAATTAGGTTTGAAAGGTCTCACAAAGAACTGCATTTTGCAAGAAAAATCATTCACATATACCAATGTGGACGCCAGCTGTATCCATTTTAACAAAAATTCATATGTAAAGTGAGAAAAATTAGGTCTGCTACTAGATCATAGAGAAGTAAACTGGTAAGCATTAAATCTGCTTGGCCTTGAGCAGTCAATTTAAAACCGTTTTAATTCGAAATGCAAGCGATTGAAAGAAAATTTCTTCATTACTTGCGGTCCATCAAGGAAAAATAGTTCGGCCAAGTGTACATATTTTTTAGCAAGGACTTCTATATACATTTTTTTTCCAACTTTATTCAATTTTAAAATACTTCGTTATTCGCCCTAAACATTTGAGTATTTTTACTTATTTTAGGTCGATTTTTGAACTCGTCGTTCCAAAATACTTTAAAAACAGGTATTAAATCCAATGAGAAGTTTCTTTATTCAATTTTGTTGACTATTGTTATTTAAGGGGTATTCTACATGTGCAAAATTTTTTCGTTTTAATTTTTGCATGTTTCTATAGCTCGGATATTTAAGAATATCGCCCCAGAAGGATTTTTTGAAGTTCGAAATACTTCAGAAGATATAGCCTTTTAGTCAAATAATGTCTTTGAAAAAAAGCAGACTTTTCCAACTAAAAGTCTTCAATTCTTTAAATCTCAAAAAGTAATTTTTACATTACTTCAAACGCATTTATCCCGAAACCACGTTTTTCGAGCTGGCGGCCATGATATCTCTAGTTACACTGAACCGATTTTGATGTTTTAAAGTGGAGTCGACGCAGAACTGTCACCATTCTGGTCTGATCTCAATCTTAATTTTTATCATTCTTTTTCACTTTACTCCAAAAAATGGGCCCAAAATCGAATTTTTATTTTACAGTGGCCGCCATTTTGTAAAAAGAATCACAAAATTTTTTCCAAGGTCAGACCAGAATGACATCTGTTCTCATTATAGTCCCGCTTTTAATTTTTATTTCACACAATTATGAGACGTGGAATCGTGGCCGCCAGCACTATACCTTTTTTTAGACCCCCCCGCCCCACTTCAACGGCAGAGAACTTTTTGAACAGCCCTCGTAGCAGTAAAATTTTTTTTGTTTACTTTAATCTGTTTGTGACATAATACAAAAGAACAGAACTGGAAAAGCTCTTTGCGTTTTAAAATGGGATTTTTTTTACAAAAGGTTCAAAAAACAGCCTCGACAGGGAGATCACCCCTTTAAGCTGCTATACACTCAATATTATTTTGTCGGCCGGTCACAACGCCCAAAAACTTTTTGGGGGTTGTGTCCGATGAACGGACTTATCGCCCAAAACTAATTTGGGCGATAAGTCCGAAAGAAAAACGGACATATCCCCCAAATTGGGGGATAAGTCAGAAATGAAAACGGACTTAACGCCCAAGAAAAATTTGGGCGATAAGTCCTTGGGGGTTATGTCATGTCACCGTCTTTCAACGTGGAATGTGTCCAGATCTCCTGTTCATGGATGAACTCCTACCTCGACGAGTAGTCACTTAGGACTCCTAACCTAAGTTAGCCACCCAAGTTAACTAATGATGTTCGTTAGTTTGTCAGACAGCGTCGAATACCCTTTTTAGTTGAATAGATCATTATGTTAACTTATGCCTTTGAATACTTATGTAAACTACAGTCAGCAGACGTACGCTTGTTCAACAAAAAAGGATATTCTTGCTAATCGTCGTAGGCAATCATCTTAAAGTGAAACATGTTCTAATTTATGGAAATTTTACAGAGTTGACATGATCTTATTGGAGTATTGATGTATGGGCTCCACATAATTGCGTATTTAAGCACCATCTAATCATCTAATTAACAGCTGCAGCAGTCACAAGGAAAGATCTTTCTGCGTGGGATAAAAAGCTTGCCGTAAGTGTCTATATTGAAATATAATTGCTGGTGTTGCTTAAAATGAGCGCAAGATAAACAGTATTTGCACAGAAATTAATTATTAAAAATAATCATGGGTATTCATCCCTTGTATCACTTTGAATTTGTTTGGCCATTGTGCAAGAGATCACATATAAGAATTTCAAGGAAATCTTTTTGCAAAACCAATGGGTTGTATCATCTATAAACATGTATGTATATTGAAAGTGCCAGTTAAATTCCCGCCACTAAATACTGAAAATATCTATAAACCTTCTGATTGCCTAATTGCCTGGGGCTGGGACCAATAAATTGTGAAACTAGAGGCATTAGGCAGCAATACCTCATACCCAGTTTTTCTGGAGGACGTCAAAAAAACGCGACTCAGTCTATTTGGATCTCTAGTTTATGGCCTATATTGCCTCGATGATGGGTGCTGTCAAGTGTGGTACCCACCATCGCGGTTTTTCGATGCATGTAACAATCTCTTAAGTAAACATTTTATTAGTCCGTATCTCAATATAGTTAAAATCTTATACAATTCTATCGAGTGGTTTTCCATTAATTCCATTTTCTAAGTTAGACCTCTATGGGCGGGGTACTAACCGCTTGTCCGTTGGAGGCGGTAATTTTGTATAACAATGGTGGTAACTCCCTTCATCTTTGGTGAATTTTACAAAAATTTAGCTCTCATCTTTATTTGACCAGCAACAGCTGTTGTAACTGTGTGTTGCTAGTAAAAAAGTGCTCATTAAACGCGAACTTGACGTGCTCCAGAAAAACTGGGTATGAGGTGTTGCTACCTGATGCCTCTAGTTTCACAATTTATTGGTCCCAGTCCCAGGCAAAACAAAAAGTTGAATTTTGTTCCACTGTGATATTACACTGTGGAACACTAAAAATTGCCTGGGACTGGGACCAATAAATTGTGAAACTAGATGCATTGGGTAGCAACACCTCATACCCAGTTTTTCTGGAGCACTCGGCGTTTAATGGGCACTTTTATACCAGCAACACAAAGCTACAACCTCTGTTGCTGGTTAAAAGAAGATGAAAGATAAAATTTTGAAAAATTCACCAAAGATGAAAGGAATTACCAGTATTCTAATGTAAAATTTCCACCTTCAACGGATAAACGGTTAGTTCCATGCCCATAGAGGTCTAACTTAGAAAATGAAATTAATGAAAAAACAACTCGATAGAATTGTATAAGATTTTAACTATATTGAGATACGGACTAATAAAATGTGTACTAAAGAGATGGTAACATGCATCGAAAAACCGCGATGGTGGGTACCACATTTGACAGCCCCTCCATCGAGGCAATATAGGCCATAAACTAGAGATCAAAATAGACTGAATCGCGTTTTCAGTTTTACCAATAAAGGCTTGGTTCGCGGTTCTAAGGCATTTATATACTAGCAATTGCCTTCGAACATTGACCATTTAGGCGAAACCTGTTTTACCAAAATTATCGAATTAATCTCATGAGTAAAGTGCTTCAATACCAGCAGAAAAACAGATCAGATCATTTAAATACATCAGTTCAATGCATCTTAGCGTATCGCGGTTTGTCCACCAAAGACATTTTTAAACTAAATTTTTTATTTTCTCAATGGAAATGACGATTTTTATTCATAGGATTTATTGCATAATTTTGGAGACGCTCTTAATACCCATATGGTAAATGTTGTTCTGAGGCAATTGCTTGTACAAAGATAGCCATAGCCCGTGACTTAAGGATCCGATGGTGAATCTAAAAACGCAATTCGGTCTATTTTGATCTCTAGTTTATGACGTATATTGCCTCGATGATGGGTGCTGTCAAATGAGGTACCCACCATCGCGGTTTTTCGATGCATGTTACCATCTCTTAAGTACACATTTTATTAGTCCGTATCTCAATATAGTTAATATCTTATATATAAGGGTTTTTAGTGACCTGCATTGATTTTAGTCAAAGTTTTTTGTGCTTTTTACAGCGCTGGCTTAAGGTCAATGGTTGATAACAATTTAATGCAGTCAACACAATTTAACAGAGATAGCTCACAACATTACATCGGAATAGCAATTGGTATGTCTGGACAGACTGTTTGATTTGTCCCCAAATCCTCCTCAGCAGACTTCTATGCTTATTCACACTCCAACCATGGTATTCATTGCTATTTACAGGACCAATGGCCGAATAAAGACTTGAGAATTTGACATTTGTAAATTCAAAGCCCTGACTAATCTGATATGAAGTAGTCAGCCTGAAAGTATACCATGTTTTTTATGGAGGAGTGGCCAATGTTTCGTTGTTTAGCTAAAACTGCGTTTTTATATCTTTGGCTGTTGCCAGAATCTGAACTTCGTTCAGTGATAGTTCTGGCGCCAATGACGAGAAATACACAAGGTATTTCGGTTTGTTTGTTTTTAATAGGGAAACCGTTTAGGTTTTTATTACAAACATTAATGGCGTGCCGTCCATTATTTATACATATAAGGGTTTTTAGTGACCTGCATTGATTTTAGTCAAAGTTTTTTGTGCTTTTACAGCGCTGGCTTAAGGTCAATGGTTGATAACAATTTAATGCAGTCAACACAATTTAACAGAGATAGCTCACAACATTACATCGGAATAGCAATTGGTATGTCTGGACAGACTGTTTCGGATTTGTCCCCAAATCCTCCTCAGCAGACTTCTATGCTTATTCACACTCCAACCATGGTATTCATTGCTATTTACAGGACCAATGGCCGAATAAAGACTTGAGAATTTGACATTTGTAAATTCAAAGCCCTGACTAATCTGATATGAAGTAGTCAGCCTGAAAGTATACCATGTTTTTTATGGAGGAGTGGCCAATGTTTTGTTGTTTAGCTAAAACTGCGGTTTTATATCTTTGGCTGTTGCCAGAATCTGAACTTCGTTCAGTGATAGTTCTGGCGCCAATGACGAGAAATACACAAGGTATTTCGGTTTGTTTGTTTTTAATAGGGAAACCGTTTAGGTTTTTATTACAAACATTAATGGCGTGCCGTCCATTATTTATACATATAAGGGTTTTTAGTGACCTGCATTGATTTTAGTCAAAGTTTTTTGTGCTTTTTACAGCGCTGGCTTAAGGTCAATGGTTGATAACAATTTAATGCAGTCAACACAATTTAACAGAGATAGCTCACAACATTACATCGGAATAGCAATTGGTATGTCTGGACAGACCGTTTTTCGGATTTGTCCCCAAATCCTCCTCAGCAGACTTCTATGCTTATTCACACTCCAACCATGGTATTCATTGCTATTTACAGGACCAATGGCCGAATAAAGACTTGAGAATTTGACATTTGTAAATTCAAAGCCCTGACTAATCTGATATGAAGTAGTCAGCCTGAAAGTATACCATGTTTTTTTTGTGGGGTGACCAATTTTTTGTTGTTTAGCTAAAACTGCGTTTTTATATCTTTGGCTGTTGCCAGAATCTGAACTTCGTTCAGTGATAGTTCTGGCGCCAATGACGAGAAATACACAAGGTATTTCGGTTTGTTTGTTTTTAATAGGGAAACCGTTTAGGTTTTTATTACAAACATTAATGGCGTGCCGTCCATTATTTATACACATAAGGGTTTTTAGTGATCTGCATTGATTTTAGTTTTTTTTTTTTTTTTTTTGCCTTATGTCAATGGTTGATAACAATTTAATGCAGTCAACACAATTTAACAGAGATAGCTCACAACATTACATCGGAATAGCAATTGGTATGTCTGGACAGACTGTTTCGGATTTGTCCCCAAATCCTCCTCAGCAGACTTCTATGCTTATTCACACTCCAACCATAGTATTCATTGCTATTTACAGGACCAATGGCCGAATAAAGACTTGAGAATTTGACATTTGTAAATTCAAAGCCCTGACTAATCTGATATGAAGTAGTCAGCCTGAAAGTATACCATGTTTTTATGGAGGAGTGACCAATGTTTTGTTGTTTAGCTAAAACTGCGTTTTTATATCTTTTGGCTGTTGCCAGAATCTGAACTTCGTTCAGTGATAGTTCTGGCGCCAATGACGAGAAATACACAAGGTATTTCGGTTTGTTTGTTTTTAATAGGGAAACCGTTTAGGTTTTTATTACAAACATTAATGGCGTGCCGTCCATTATTTATACATATAAGGGTTTTTAGTGACCTGCATTGATTTTAGTCAAAGTTTTTTTGTGCTTTTTTACAGCGCTGGCTTAAGGTCAATGGTTGATAACAATTTAATGCAGTCAACACAATTTAACAGAGATAGCTCACAACATTACATCGGAATAGCAATTGGTATGTCTGGACAGACTGTTTCGGATTTGTCCCCAAATCCTCCTCAGCAGACTTCTATGCTTATTAACACTCCAACCATGGTATTCATTGCTATTTACAGGACCAATGGCCGAATAAAGACTTGAGAATTTGACATTTGTAAATTCAAAGCCCTGACTAATCTGATATGAAGTAGTCAGCCTGAAAGTATACCATGTTTTTTATGGAGGAGTGGCCAATGTTTTGTTGTTTAGCTAAAACTGCGTTTTTATATCTTTGGCTGTTGCCAGAATCTGAACTTCGTTCAGTGATAGTTCTGGCGCCAATGACGAGAAATACACAAGGTATTTCGGTTTGTTTGTTTTTAATAGGGAAACCGTTTAGGTTTTTATTACAAACATTAATGGCGTGCCGTCCATTATTTATACATATAAGGGTTTTAGTGACCTGCATTGATTTTAGTCAAAGTTTTTGTGCTTTTTACAGCGCTGGCTTAAGGTCAATGGTTGATAACAATTTAATGCAGTCAACACAATTTAACAGAGATAGCTCACAACATTACATCGGAATAGCAATTGGTATGTCTGGACAGACTGTTTCGGATTTGTCCCCAAATCCTCCTCAGCAGACTTCTATGCTTATTCACACTCCAACCATGGTATTCATTGCTATTTACAGGACCAATGGCCGAATAAAGACTTGAGAATTTGACATTTGTAAATTCAAAGCCCTGACTAATCTGATATGAAGTAGTCAGCCTGAAAGTATACCATGTTTTTATGGAGGAGTGGCCAATGTTTTGTTGTTTAGCTAAAACTGCGTTTTTATATCTTTGGCTGTTGCCAGAATCTGAACTTCGTTCAGTGATAGTTCTGGCGCCAATGACGAGAAATACACAAGGTATTTCGGTTTGTTTGTTTTTAATAGGGAAACCGTTTAGGTTTTTATTACAAACATTAATGGCGTGCCGTCCATTATTTATACATATAAGGGTTTTTAGTGACCTGCATTGATTTTAGTCAAAGTTTTTGTGCTTTACAGCGCTGGCTTAAGGTCAATGGTTGATAACAATTTAATGCAGTCAACACAATTTAACAGAGATAGCTCACAACATTACATCGGAATAGCAATTGGTATGTCTGGACAGACTGTTTCGGATTTGTCCCCATATCCTCCTCAGCAGACTTCTATGCTTATTCACACTCCAACCATGGTATTCATTGCTATTTACAGGACCAATGGCCGAATAAAGACTTGAGAATTTGACATTTGTAAATTCAAAGCCCTGACTAATCTGATATGAAGTAGTCAGCCTGAAAGTATACCATGTTTTTTATGGGAGGAGTGGCCAATGTTTTGTTGTTTAGCTAAACTGCGTTTTTATATCTTTGGCTGTTGCCAGAATCTGAACTTCGTTCAGTGATAGTTCTGGCGCCAACGATGAAAATACACAAGGTATTTCGGTTTGTTTGTTTTATTAGGGAAACCGTTTAGGTTTTTATTACAAACATTAATGGCGTGCCGTCCATTATTTATACATATAAGGGTTTTAGTGACCTGCATTGATTTTAGTCAAAGTTTTTGTGCTTTTTACAGCGCTGGCTTAAGGTCAATGGTTGATAACAATTTAATGCAGTCAACACAATTTAACAGAGATAGCTCACAACATTACATCGGAATAGCAATTGGTATGTCTGGACAGACTGTTTCGATTTGTCCCCAAATCCTCCTCAGCGAACTTCTATGCTTATTCACACTCCAACCATGGTATTCATTGCTATTTACAGGACCAATGGCCGAATAAAGACTTGAGAATTTGACATTTGTAAATTCAAAGCCCTGACTAATCTGATATGAAGTAGTCAGCCTGAAAGTATACCATGTTTTTTATGGAGGAGTGGCCAATGTTTTGTTGTTTAGCTAAAACTGCGTTTTTATATCTTTGGCTGTTGCCAGAATCTGAACTTCGTTCAGTGATAGTTCTGGCGCCAATGACGAGAAATACACAAGGTATTTCGGTTTGTTTGTTTTTAATAGGGAAACCGTTTAGGTTTTTATTACAAACATTAATGGCGTGCCGTCCATTATTTATACATATAAGGGTTTTTAGTGACCTGCATTGATTTTAGTCAAAGTTTTTTGTGCTTTTTACAGCGCTGGCTTAAGGTCAATGGTTGATAACAATTTAATGCAGTCAACACAATTTAACAGAGATAGCTCACAACATTACATCGGAATAGCAATTGGTATGTCTGGACAGACTGTTTCCGTTTGTCCCCCAAATCCTCCTCAGCAACTTCTATGCTTATTCACACTCCAACCATGGTATTCATTGCTATTTACAGGACCAATGGCCGAATAAAGACTTGAGAATTTGACATTTGTAAATTCAAAGCCCTGACTAATCTGATATGAAGTAGTCAGCCTGAAAGTATACCATGTTTTTTATGGAGGGTGGCCAATGTTTTGTTGTTTAGCTAAAACTGCGTTTTTATATCTTTGGCTGTTGCCAGAATCTGAACTTCGTTCAGTGATAGTTCTGGCGCCAATGACGAGAAATACACAAGGTATTTCGGTTTTGTTTGTTTTTAATAGGGAAACCGTTTTAGGTTTTTATTACAAACATTAAT
This sequence comes from Lordiphosa clarofinis, assembly GCA_018904275.1. NCBI lineage: Eukaryota > Metazoa > Arthropoda > Insecta > Diptera > Drosophilidae > Lordiphosa > Lordiphosa clarofinis. The sequence continues at coordinate 54,030 of JAEIGQ010000408.1, forward strand.
GGCGTGCCGTCCATTATTTATACATATAAGGGTTTTTAGTGACCTGCATTGATTTTAGTCAAAGTTTTTTGTGCTTTTTACAGCACTGGCTTAAGGTCAATGGTTGATAACAATTTAATGCAGTCAACACAATTTAACAGAGATAGCTCACAGCATTACATCGGAATCAGCAATTGGTATGTCTGGACAGACTGTTTCAGATTTGTCCCCGAAATCCTCCTCGAGCAGACATTCTCCTTCACCTCCAACCATGTACTATCCCGCTTTTACAGGAACCACGGCCGTTTATACAGTCAACACAATGCTCCAACATTACATCGGAATAGCAGGGCGGGACAGACGTTTCGGTTGCCCCCAAATCCTCCTCAGCGACTTCAGCTTCATTCACACTCCAACCATGGTATTCATTGCTATTTACAGGACCAATGGCCGAATAAAGACTTGAGAATTTGACATTTGTAAATTCAAAGCCCTGACTAATCTGATATGAAGTAGTCAGCCTGAAAGTATACCATGTTTTTTATGGAGGAGTGGCCAAAGTTTTGTTGTTTAGCTAAAACTGCGTTTTTATATCTTTGGCTGTTGCCAGAATCTGAACTTCGTTCAGTGATAGTTCTGCACCAATGACGAGAATACACAAGGTATTTCGGTTTGTTTGTTTTTAATAGGGGAAACCGTTTAGGTTTTTTATTACAAACATTAATGGCGTGCCGTCCATTATTTATACATATAGGGTTTTTAGTGACCTGCATTGATTTTTTGTTATTTTTATTTTATTTTTTTATTTATTTTTTATTTTTATTTATTGTTATCAACCATTGACCTTAAGCCAGCGCTGTAAAAAGCACAAAAACTTTGACTAAAATCAATGCAGGTCACTAAAACCCTTATATGTATAAATAATGGACGGCACGCCATTAATGTTTGTAATAAAAACCTAAACGGTTTCCCTATTAAAAACAAACAAACCGAAATACCTTGTGTATTTCTCGTCATTGGCGCCAGAACTATCACTGAACGAAGTTCAGATTCTGGTAACAGCCAAAGATATAAAAACGCAGTTTTAGCTAAACAACAAAACATTGGCCACTCCTCCATAAAAAACATGGTATACTTTCAGGCTGACTACTTCATATCAGATTAGTCAGGCTTTGAATTTACAAATGTCAAATTCTCAAGTCTTTATTCGGCCATTGGTCCTGTAAATAGCAATGAATACCATGGTTAAAGTGTGAATAAGCATAGAAGTCTGCTGAGGAGGATTTGGGGACAAATCCGAAACAGTCTGACCCAGACATACCAATTGCTATTCCGATGTAATGTTGTGAGCTATCTCTGTTAAATTGTGTTGACTGCATTAAATTGTTATCAACCATTGACCTTAAGCCAGCGCTGTAAAAAGCACAAAAAACTTTGACTAAAATCAATGCAGGTCACTAAAAACCCTTATATGTATAAATAATGGACGGCACGCCATTAATGTTTGTAATAAAAACCTGAAACGGTTTCCCCTATTAAAAACAAACAAACCGGAAATACCTTTGTGTATTTCTCGTCATTGGCGCCAGAACTATCACTGAACGAAGTTCAGATTCTGGCAACAGCCAAAGATATAAAAACGCAGTTTTAGCTAAACAACAAAACATTGGCCACTCCTCCATAAAAAACATGGTATACTTTCAGGCTGACTACTTCATATCAGATTAGTCAGGGCTTTGAATTTACAAATGTCAAATTCTCAAGTCTTTATTCGGCCATTGGTCCTGTAAATAGCAATGAATACCATGGTTGGAGTGTGAATAAGCATAGAAGTCTGCTGAGGAGGATTTGGGGACAAATCCGAAACAGTCTGTCCAGACATACCAATTGCTATTCCGATGTAATGTTGTGAGCTATCTCTGTTAAATTGTGTTGACTGCATTAAATTGTTATCAACCATTGACCTTAAGCCAGCGCTGTAAAAAAGCACAAAAAACGTTAATATCTTATACAATTCTATCGAGTGGTTTTTCATTAATTTCATTTTCTAAGTTAGACCTCTATGGGCATGGTACTAACCGTTTATCCTTTGAAGGTGGAAATTTTACATTAGAATACTGGTGATTCCTTTCATCTTTGGTGAATTTTTCAAAATTTTAGCTTTCATCTTCTTTTAACCAGCAACAGAGGTTGTAGCTTTGTGTTGCTAGTATAAAAGTGCCCATTAAACGCGAACTTGACGTGCTCCAGAAAAACTGGGTATGAGGTGTTGCTACCCGATGCCTCTAGTTTCACAATTTATTGGTCCCAGTCCCAGGCAAAAAAAAAAGTTGAATTTTGTTCCACTGTGTTATTCATATTGTAGAATGTTGGCAGCAGCAAAGAACCTCCCCATAATCGAAAGAGCTAAGTCTTAAAGGGTCCCGCTGTAGCTGTTCGACCAATATTCCCCAATTGTAGTTGCGAAATTCCACCGTTTGCAGAAAGCATTCTCGTAAAGAGTGCTTCTACATTTTCCCCTGCAACACGCTACAGCAAGTCATTCGAGGTGTAGTCGTCACATGCATCTGTTTGTGTGGGTGACGAGGACAGGTCGAAGGCTTACGCTTGCAGCAAGAGGCTTTGGTCGCTAACAGTTCACTTTCAGTGATCAAAGGAATGGAAAGTGAACCTTTAGTAGGCATGCGCATTGATACCAGTGAGAATAGTAGTTGTGCATATGGGCTAATCCTGCGTTGCGGACGTTACATTTGTACGCAAATTTGCTTCTTAAAATTGACACAGCTGGCGTCCACTTTGGTATATTTGAAATACGTTTGGTGCAAAATGCAGTTTTTTGGGAGTACTTTCAAACCTAATTTAAGATAATAGGTTATCTGTTTTTGAAAAAGTTATGCTTGTTTAAAGTTCCGTTGCGGACGTTACAAAAAATGGAAGTCGACTTTGAGGCTTATGCGCATTTCCACATTTTTTAGCGAATTTTGCATAATAAACAAAAAAAAGTCATATAACAAAAAATTTAGTAGAATATATGACCAATTCAACCCGCTTTCAAAAGAATGATAAGTGGTCCCGTTATTAAAATATCTTAATCTTTGTGCTGTTGCGGACGTTACGTTGCGGACGTTACACTTTTTCCATTGACCCAAATAGTATTATATAAGAAAATTTTTTTCATCCCATTGACTTGAAACTGGGTTTGTAAGCTTAGTACGCGAAATAGTTCGACACGTGTTTTCCCTCTTTTGAAAAATCCGCCCACGAGTAAAATTTCCGTAAAATTCTGCTTGCAAAAAAATTATTTTTCATCCGATTGGCTTGAAATTCAGTTTGTAATGATAAAACTCGAATTCATTTGGGTTTTCATTTTCCGATGCTGGAAATACCGATTTTTATCGATATTTATCAATTATTAATATTAATATTATTTAAACACACTTTTTTGTTACTTTGAGGTTATGTTTTTCGGATTCTCGACAACATAGAGCAATTTAGAGCCCAGATTCAGACTCAGCAGGCAATAATCCATTATAAAAACCTATTTCCACCACATAGTAATAAAAAAAATTTTGATTATTTGTTTGCCGTTGCGGACGTTACACATTTTGGCATTAACTTTTTCAAAAATATGTGTAATAAAGGTATATTTTTTTTCATCAGTTTAAAGGGCATAAAAAACTCTGTTTATAAAGCAAGTTTGGATAACCGAATTATTAAAATTCATTCTGCTAAATTAAAAAACCCAATTTTCCGTTGCGGACGTTACACACAGCAAACCGATTTTTAGTTTAAATTCTTAATATATATTAGATATCCTACAAATATAATGAGTACCTTAAATAAAAGGAAATGAAACAAACTTTATGTTTTGCTAAGCGGAAAATACTATAACGACTGTTTTTACCATTTTGTGACCAATAAAAAAACCCTTTTTTCAAGAATTAATAGAAGCAAGAGGAAGGTGTAGGTATGCCTCTGCCAAGAGCAGACAAACCACCGTAGAACAATATTGCTTACATATTTTGAAGCTTAATTATGTACCCTATTATTCCATTACCAAACATTTGGATTTTGGACAACTTTAAATTTCAACCCTTGGTTTAAAAATTTTCGGATTAGCCCATATGGCTCATGGATATGAACATCCCGGTGCTTTCAGCTAAGCAATTTAAAGCATCAATAGAGGCAGGTTTCCTACAGGTTTATAGACCCTTTCCATCGTTACACTTAAGGGTCCGATGGGGAATCTAAAATTGCAGTTCGGTCTATTTTGATCTCTAGTTTATGGCCTATATTGCCTCGATGATGGGTGCTGTCTAATGTGGTACCCACCATCGCGGTTTTTCGATGCATGTTACCAACTCTTAAGTTCACATTTTATTAGTCCGTATCTCAATATAGTTAAAATCTTATACAATTCTATCGAGGGGTTTTCCATTAGTTCCACTTCCTAAGTTAGACCTCATGGGCGGGGTACTAACAGTTTATCCGTTGAAGGCGGAAATTTTATATTAGAATACTGGTGATTCCGTTCATCTTTGGTGAATTTTTTCAAAGTTTTAGCTTTCATCTTCTTTTAACCAGCAACAGAGGTTGTAGCTTTGTGTTGCTAGTATAAAAGTGCCCATTAAACGCGAACTTGACGTGCTCCAGAAAAACTGGGTATGAGGTGTTGCTACCTAATGCCTCTAGTTTCACAATTTATTGGTCCCAGTCCCAGGCAATTTTGAGTGTTCCACAGTGTTATTACTACGGATCTCGCAAATCTCCTACAGAAGATTCTAGGTCTGACAATTTAGGTATTGTCAATACCTCTGAATTTGTCGGATCTTGTAAATTTTTTTCCTCTATATTTAAATCTAATTTGATCGATCCAGGCTCTTCTGGTTTACTTGATTCTGATTCCTGTAGATCTGATTCATCGAACTCAGTCGGAAAATTTAAAGTGTTTAAATTGTTTTTTTTGGGAACTAGAATGTGTAATTTATGTCGTTCCGCAACATGCAAGATGTTTTCACTTAGCCGTTTGATTCGGTCTTTTAATTGTATGGACTGTCATGAGTCACACTTTGGTAAATTTTTCATTAAAATTAGGCTTGTTGAATTAAATGAATTCAATAGTGCCCTTATGTGCTTGATTTTAGTGGCGTTGGAGATATTGGCATTTTTATTTAAGCACTTAAACGACTTATCAAATTTACTTTGAAGATCTATGATTTCTGCAAGTATTTTTCGGAAATCTATGAATTGGGTAATTGTATTAAATATACGAAGTATATACCTAGTGAGGTATTTTCTATTGTTGGAAACATATTAACTATTTTCAAAATTAAAAGTAGTAGTAGTAGTATATATTTTATTTTCATTGATATCCATTAATGCGTGTATGTATATAGTTACAAAAATCTTAAAGTGACAAAATGTTTAAAATATTAAAGGATTTACAATGATTATAAAAAAATTGGCTGTGGCAAGTTGCCGATAGCCAAATGTAAGTAGCATTTTTATAAATTATGACTCATACATTTTGATCCCTAATTACACGTTTCCAAAATCCATTAAAAAATCGCGTCGATACTGCAGACACTCTCTGAGATAGGAAGTGAGCAAACGCATATTTTTCCCAGTGTAGGACCCTGAGTTCCCTTAGGATTGGACAGCGAGAAAAGAAGTGGGCGGTGTCTTCTCTCTCTACGGTGTTGCAGAGAGTGCAATGGCTGGGCCTTGAGATATGTGGCATATAGTTAAGGTTAAGCAGTTCCGTTCTCGTTCGAAAAATGACTGATATTTCTGCCACGTCTAAATTTTCACTGAAATAAATTTTATCTTTTAAGTTATACTCCTGTACTGTTATCCTCTATATTGCAAATTATATTGGGGTCCAGCGCCATGGCTTCTCACCTGCCAACGAACTGTGATTTTTCTTTTAATAAGTGTTCTGTGACAATTCTTGGAAGACGTGTCGATGGGACTTGCATAGTTTTCTTAATATAATCGAAGTGCAGTTGCAATGTGTAGAGAAACATAGTTGGGAGACCCATTTCCAAGTGTATAGCGTAGTTGGGCGAGCATAGAGGCAAGTGGAACACCCTCTTTATATAAAAGCGGAAGAGTTTTTCTACTTCTTCGTGTTTGGTTCTTTCATTAATTTCATTAATTTAATAAATTGTTAAATTCTCAAAACTATAGAGTCAGCCCCCTTTGTATATTCTCTCTCTATCGCTCTCAATCCTTGTACATACTTACATGCATATTGAAACGGCGGCTGCTGCATTTGCTGCAGTCGCCAAATTAAAGTTAGTTGAAATATTGAAGTAAAAGTGAAAAGAAGTGCGTTTTTCCTCTGGCATCAAGGCGGGTTCCAGGTTCAACATTCACCCCTACAAGACGATCGAGTTGTTGAGAGGCCATTGGAGGTCTCGTTAGCATCACGGCCAGTGTTTTGGATTTGGCGGATCATTTTGGCGCCCCCTGAGTGGACATTTGGATTGGAAGTGTGAGGAGTCACATATATATATAAACCCATATATCTATAATCACCTCTATATTTAATCACCCCTATATTATCGTAATCACCCCATATCTTAATCACCCCATATCTTAATCACCCCATATCTTAATCACCCCTATATTATCACACATCTTTAGGCTAAGCGTTTTACCCACTGAAGGGCCTCCAATATATATAAGTTAGACCTCATAAGTTTCCTTTATGCCCATGGGAAAATCCCAGAAGTTTGTAGCAACCCACGCTTTAGTATAAAAGAGAGAGAGAGAGGGAGAGGGACAGGCAAAACGCGCTCAACAAAACCCACCCCGACCGAAGCAGCAGAGAGAGCCACAGAGAGAGAGCAACCGAGAGAGAGGCGTCGGAACCGATCGCTCGGCAGCGCAGCAGCCGATCGTCAAAATGAGGCAGCAGAGGGGTCCAAGGCTTGACGACCGGACCTCAGCTTTTAATTAGTTCGTGGCCTTTGAGTCCGTATAGTAATTCCGCGAGAGCCCCAAAGAGCCAAGAGGTGCCAAGAGCAACATCAACCAGCACTACTCCAACGGACCGAGGAGTCCCCAGCCACGACAACAAGGAAGCCGGGTGAGCGAGCCGATTTGGCCAAGGCACAGCCCTTCTTAGTTTCCCCCCCCCACTCTCTCTCTCAAAGACGCAGTTCGGTGTGAGGTAGGAACTTCTCCATCTGAATATCTTAAATAAATCATTTATAACGTGGTCTAAAACTATGGCGGTTTCATTCTGGTATTTGGTCCCCACACACAGTGGAGCATATCCCGGATAACCCGGCGGCACACTGGGAACCCAATGGTTGGCCACGAATCGGGCCATATGGCAGAGCGCTCGTCGGTAAATACCCGGCGCAAAACCATGTGGCCAGAGGGCTGCGGGGCCATATGAAGCACCTTCTCGTCGGTAAATACCCGGGAGGTGACTCATATGACCTGCACATGCACACACACATGCACCCACACCTTCGCTCACACGGACAATACGGGGATGGCAGCTATTTGGCTATGTGGTACATCAGGCACACAGTTCTCAACAGTGCACTCTGAGGACGGCTTCGTCCGAGCCAAGATCAAGGACATATGGGTGTATAGCGTCTACCTGGCCCCAAGCCTAAGCATTGTAGATTTCTCTGCAATTCTGGACGTGCTCGTGGCTGATGCCCGTGGCCGTAACCCAGTAGTTATTGCAGGAGATTTCAACGCGTGGGCAGTGGACTGGGGCAGTGTATCCACTAACACAAGGGGACGAACCCTTCTCGAGGCTTTTTCGGCGCTGAACATTGGTCTGCTAAACACTGGCAGCCAGCACACCTTTAGCAGAGGGGCGTTGGTTCTGTGGTCGACCTCACATTCGCAAGCAGCTCACTGTACCCTACAGCGCGCTGGGCTATAAGCAGCGAATATACCGCAAGTGACCACCTAGCCATTCGGTGCACAATTGGCGAACCAGTGGACAGACACCCACCCCAGGCGAACCGGTGGAAAACATATCGCGCGGAGACACTTGTCCCGCAAAACTTTGCGAATTCGCTACAAAATCTGGCAGCAACTGGAAGTGCGGAACATATGGCAGGTCATATAATGGCCCAAGTTGGAACGGCATGCGACTCCAGCATGTCTCAACGGAAACCGTATGGGCGGCACCACGCGTCGGTGTACTGGTGGACCGACGAAATCGCAGAGGCCAGGCGTTCCTGCAACCATGCAGGAGGCGTTACCAACGCTCGCGTGGAACCTTAGACTTTGGAGCGTGGCAAACTGTTTACCACAACTGCAGACGGATACTCAAAGCGGCCATCAAAGAGAGTAAACGCAAGTGTTTCCTTGATCTTTGCGACTCAGCTGAGCACGACCCTTGGGGTAGTGCATACAAAATTGTTGTTAAGAAGCTAAACGCCCACTCGCAATCGCAGCCGTCGGATCCCCACACGATGAAAGCCATAGTTGAGCAGCTTTTCCCTCACAGCAGCGACGCTCCCAGCTTATCATGCGACAGGCCACGGGACATGGCAATTGAGGAGGTTACCGCAGAGGAGTACTACAAATCGCCAGGAACATGAACATAGCAAAAGCCCCCCGGTCCGGACTCTATACCAAATAGGGCATTTAGGCTAGCGCTAACCCTGAAGCCGGAGGTCTTCGCAGATCTGTATAACAAGTGCCTATTGGAGGGAGTTTTCCCTGGAATTTGGAAAGTACAGAAGCTGGTCCTAATACCCAAACCAGGCAAAACACCGGGAGAAGCCGCGTCTTACAGACCGATCTGCTTGATAGACTCAGCTGGAAAAGTCTTTGAAAAACTGATACTCACACGCTTGGAGCGCGCCATAGCCGCATCTGGCGATCTTTCCCAGAACCAGTACGGGTTCAGGAAGGCGAGATCTACAGTCGATGCCATCCAGAAGGTAGTTAGCACTGCGGCGAACGCGATTGAAGGTACCAGATGGAGAAACGGCAAAAAGGAATACTGTCTAGTAGTTACTCTGGATATCCGCAACGCCTTTAACTCGGCTAGGTGGAACTGCATTTTAAGGGCCCTGACAAACTTTGGAGTTCCCTTATACCTGCTTCAGACGATCCGCAGCTACTTCAGCAACAGGCTACTCAAGTATGAAACCAGTGCACGCACAGAGACATATGAAGTAACCGGAGGCGTTCCGCAAGGATCCGTTCTAGGTCCTCTACTATGGAACGTTATGTATGACGGCATCTTGCGTCTATCACTTCCCCCGAGTGCAAGTCGTCGGATTTGCGGACGACATAGCTGTGGTAGTAGTGGCAAAACACCTTGAGCAGGTAGAGTTGCTGTGCAATCAAGCAATTAGGCAGATAGAGTCAGTGGCTCTGCTCAGTGGGCTTAGAACTTGCCCCCCAAGACTGAAGCTGTCCTCATTAGCAGCAGAAAAAGGTGGAAACTGCACAGATTACCGTGGGCAATGCAGTGCTCACCTCAAAGAGAGCGCTGAGGTACCTTGGAGTTATGCTGGATACCAGGCTCAGCTTCCGCGAGCATTTGGACTATGTTAGCGATAAAGCGGCAGCAACAAACCGAGCACTTTCCAGGATAATGCTCAATACCCAGGCCCGAAGCAAGGTCGAAGATTACTGCTCAACAGCGTTACGAGGTCGACCATGTTGTACGCTGCTTCAGTCTGGTTGGGGGCACTGCAGGTGAAAAGCTACAGTCGTGGCCTGGAGGCGACACATCGACTGGGAGCAATTCGCATATGCTGCGCATTTCGTACAGTCTCAGATGATGCCGCGCTAGTCATCGCTGGTGTGCCGCCCCTGGACGGAGTGGCTGCAGTGAACACGAAGGTGTTTAACGAGGCTCACGGTAGTAACCTTCCAGCAACCATGAAAAAGGCAATACGAACTTCCGCCCAGGAAGCAAGCTTGGATAGATGGCAAATCCGGTGGGACTCATCCACCAAGGGTCGGTGGACTCATCGCCTCATCCCCAAACTTGGGAAATGGATCAAAAGGAGTCATGGGCAGGTCAATTTTTACCTTACCCAGTTCTTAAGCGGACACGGCTGCTTCCGAAAGTATCTACACCGCTTTGGGCATGAGACAGACGCAAACTGCACCTACTGCGGCAACGAAGAGGAGGATGCTGAGCATGCCTTCTTTGCTTGTGGCAGGTTCAGAAGTGCCAGGCAACACCTAGAGAAATCCTTGGGCATTGAATGTATCTCAGCGGAGAACATAATCCCACTCATGCTGGAAAGCAGCGAAAACTGGGAGCTGATTAGCCAATACGCAGCTACGGTAATGATCGAGTTGCGTAGAGTGGAGCGGAGTAGAAGGAGCATGATGGAGTAAGGGCACTGAGGATTTTGCGAAGCAATGCTTTACGGCCGTACCGCAGAATCGCAGCCACCTTCCCCCTCATAAGTTAATATTAAATACTATTGTAAATATAAATAAATGAATTTAAAAAATAAAAAAAAAAAAAAAAAAACCTTCGCTCACACACGCACCCGTGCATTCGCACACACCCACCCAATCACACACACGCACCCACGATCACCCACGCCCACTCGCATCGGATCATCCATATATATCATATATCCATACATCTGTGTCGCCCTGAGCTCCCGGTAGACATTTTGTGCCCACCCGGATCTCCGATCCGTGGGCCACGACATGCGCCTTTCTCAAGCCCCGGTTCCGGCACTAAACAAATATTATTGTAAGACGACCCTGGCCTTGGCTGAGTATACCCCAAGCCCAAGAAAGTTTCCTTACAATTGGCGCCCGAGCCATGGGACCCGGGCAAGGCTTTGAGAAACAACACCCTTCGTGGCTTAAAGAACCACAAGCGCATTTCTACCGGAGGCAAAGTAAGGCGAAGAAAAGGATATCAAACCCACCCCCGTAGCACGAGCAGCGAAAATGAAAAAAAACGAGAAAGGCAAGGCTAACTTCGTCCGTGCCGAAGTTTTTATACACTTGAAATCGCTTGTCTCAACGGTTAGCGACTTCGACCAAACTTCGCAGATTAGCTTAAAAACATTTAATATTACCCATGACCGTGATTGAGAGCGGTAATATTGAGAAAAAACCAGTTTTTCTCATTAAAATCTATTTTTCGACCGATCATTTGTATGGCAGCTACAAGAAGTAGCCATCCGATCCGGTCGGTTCCGACATATTAGCAGCGTGCAGACAAAAGAAGACTCTGTGCAAAATTTCAGCTCGATAGCTTCAAAACTGAGGGACTAGTTCGCGTAGAAACAGACAGACGGACAGACGGACGGACAAAGCTTAATCGACTCAGCTCGTCACGCTGATCAAGAATATATATACTTTATGTGGTCGGAGATGATTCCTTCTATGCGTTGCAAACTTCTGGGCAAAATTATAATACACTTTTCAAGTGTATAAAAATGTATTACAAAAATTTATAAGAACCCCCCTACCCCTTTGCAACAACGAAGAGACAAAGTCACAGTAACGGTCGTTAAATTTTTAGTTATACAAGTGGACTGCCATACACACATATACCTTTCTAGTACATATTTTTTTCTATGTGCATCTATCTTCCTTTGCATATGTACATACGTATTTTTGGCACAGCTGCAAGCCGGGCAAAACGCACGTGCACTTGCGCAGGCGTACATACATACAAATATTTCGGCACAGCTGCATGAGCATGTGCTCACAGGCGTCCACCTGTTTGTGTGTGTGTGTGTCGCGCAAATGTTACAACAACGCAATTCGCGCCGGCGCCTGAGTGGCACGCGCTTGGGCGAAATTTGTGCGCAGCTACAGATTCGAAAAAAAGGGATCCCGTTACGATCGACATACATACATATACACGCCTGACGAAAAATGTTCGCACACTGACACCGAAAAATGCGCACGGCTGTGTATACTATTTTTCTCTTTGGGTGTAGGATGTAAATGTGCGTAGGCTGGCAGGAGACACGGTGTACTTTTTCTTTCTGTGGGGGTGTCTGCGAACCAATGTCCGATTGCCGGAGGCTAATTTGTGGTCGGTGGCCATCATTTTAGACACACCATGAGATAACAAAGGCGACTCCAACAAAGAATGACCCACGAGAGGAGACCCAAAAGTTTTCCGCCAGTAAGCACAGGCCAAATGGAAAAATGGGTAAAATGCCCAAAAATTTGCACGAGGGGCGACCGAATAGTTTCAAATTTTGATTTTTTTTTTAAAACAATATACATTTTTCGGTGCGCATCTGCACAGCGGCGGGCCGCGATAGCATGTCAAAACTGATACGAGTTGCGAGCGGAAAGTTTTGATATATTTGGGGTTTTGTCAAAATTATAAATTAACAGAGCGCACTTGCATAACATGGAAAAGGATAGAGTCCGGGGCCGGTAGAACGAGGGCCGCATTAGCAGTTCTGTTACAGCACACAGAGGGCTGTATCCAAAGTTTACGAGCAACAGCAGTGCCGAGTCCCAAGGAAAACTAGGTACAAGTTTGCACCGCGAAAAATGCAGTCAGGAGACAAATTTTAGGGCGTGCCAGGGGAAAGAAAAAGTGATTTGGAGTGTGGCGTGAGTGTGTAAATGTGTAAGGAGCAGTTAAATCGAGGAGAGAATCAAAAAAGAAATTTTGTCCAAAAAAAAAAAAAAACAAAATAATATAAAAAGGAGTAGGCGTCAGCGGCAAGGAGAGAAAAAAAAAGCATGGGATTCGTTTTTCAACAACAACGGAGCACGACATAAGCATAAGCACGTAGAAACTCCGCAGCGACGTAGCCACGAGAGAAAATTTTGAAATTATCTACGAGAGCCCATCTTCGCATTGAGCTGCAGGGAGGCCAGGGAAAAAAACGGGAGAGAGAAAGAGAAAGAGCGAGAAATTGGTCACTTCGGGGAGCGTAGCCTAATCTTCTTGCAGGCGGGGGACACGAGTACATTCGGGACGCCGGCAGAGCCTAGCCGAACGGTGCCGACTTTATTTTCGGCAGCGGGAGAGCCAAGCAGAGCAGCGTCGGCTTTGGTGAGAGACAACGGCCGAGACGAACCGATCAGAGCGGGGCAGAACCGAACACACGACACCGAAGAGCTATAAATGAAGCTTCGCCGCGGTTATACAGGACAGTCTCCGGGCAACGCGCGAACAGATACATCGTAAACCAAATAACTCTCGAACAGAATACATCATAAACCAAATAAAGTACAGTCTCCGGGCAACGTTCAACCAGCGCGATCGTAAGCAGAAATACGCGTAATAAAAAAAAAATCCTTTCAAGCATCGGCCGGCAACCATCCACTGGGGACCCTGGAAAAAAAAAGTATCCTTCCGCGTGCCTAAACAAGAAGGTGTCCTTCGCGCCTCAACCAATAAATTTTTGGTACTGCGTTTGAAGTCGGCCTAACTCGCAAATCCTCGCCGTGGTTTCCTAAAGTCAAAAGCAAAGCACAAAATGGTCGGTGTCCGCTGGGTGTCCTACCGGCGAAAGGCTGAGCTCGAGGCATTTTCGGAAGAATTCGGGTTCGAACGCGAAGGCACAGTGGAGGAACATTGTAGTCGCATGGCCGCGTTCATAAATCGCAAAGATCATGCACCAGCTACGATACAACGTCTAGAGGAGTTAGAGGCACAGTTCGGTACAACGGCCAGCCCCGAGGCAGAGGGCCATCCACCGCGATCGCGAAGTGTGTCCCCAGCCGCGACCGATCCTAAGAAAGGTGGGTCACAAGAGCCCCCGCTTCAACAAAAGGCCGCCCCTCTGCCGACGACCAAGGGAGCGACCAAAAGGGACAGTACCTTACGATACCTTTGCCAACACTTCCGGCCCGACGATCTCGCAGTGCGGATAGACTAAACAGTACGCTGCCAGTCACCACCCGGGAGCTCAACGAAGTTCCCTACGCCATGGTGGCCGAGAAAATGCGCAGATGGGGCATAACGTTCGACGGCAACTCTGACCCACTTCGGTTCATCGAACGACTGGAAGAGCGTCCCACCGGATCGATACAAAAAGTATGCCTCAGGCCATCTCCGAACTTCTGTCAGGATACGCGGAGGATTGGTTTAGGACAAGTAAGCTCCAAGAAGCAACATGGCTTATCTTCCGCAAGGAGTTCTTGGACTTTTTCTTGCCCCCGAGGTACTTCCAGCGTCTCGAAGATGAAATCCGCCTACGCTACCAGAGAAACGGGGAACCTTACAAAGAATATCTGGTGGAGATTCGTCTGATGATGCATCGAGCAGAGTACACCGAGGCCCAGGAGCTCGAAAGGGTGTATGAAAATCTCCTCCCCGAGTACCAACTGTTCGTGAGGCGCAACGATTTTAGATCGCTACGGCAGCTAAACCAACTAGTCATTAGCTACGAAGTCACCCGGGAGCGAGACACACAGCGGAGGCAATCCAACGGAACACCAAACCGACCACAGCACTACCAGGCACACCGCGGCCAAGAAGTCAGTGGCAGCGGAACAATAGCGCCATGGACGCCAAGCCCCGCAGTACCTCCAGTGGGACATAGAGAGAGCAAGCAAGTTAACGAAGGGCAGACACAGAATCCAAATGGCGAGGTACCGGTTGATGTGCGTCAAGCTTGTAGGAACTGCGGAACCACAGGACATTTCTCTCGGGAATGCCGGGGACAGCGTCTCTTGTTCTGCTGGTCTTGTGGACGGCGTGGCGTGAGAACGATCGAGTGTTGCCGTTCTTCGAATCCGGGAAACGAGCAGCGGCTCTCACCGAACCCGAACCGAGTGGGAGCACCAGCAGCAGATGTTTGGGATTAGTTGGCGTTTTACGAATACAGGGCGGTCGTATCTTGGCCAGAGTCATGGTAGAAGGACAGGAGATGACGGAGACAGTGGATACAGGAGCAACAAGGAGTTTTATAAGCGAAGGGACAGCCCAGAAAGTCCGTACCAAGGAAAACCATCGAGAAGTGAGGACAACCATCGCCCTAGCAGACGGTACACGAAAAGAACTGACGCAAGCATTGACAGTGGATGTCCAACTTGGAGTATCCCGCGCTAGGGTACAAATGCTAGTGCTGCCGTTCGTAGGGGATGAACTTTTGCTAGGCTTGGACTTCCTGGGCGAAATAGATGCGATGCTGATCTGCGGCGAATCTCAGCTCCGCCTTCGAGTTCCTGAAACCACTATTGCAACTCACACGGCTGAGAACTTTGACACCTCTGAGCAACCGAAGGAATCCGTAGATAAGGGAGCCGGCATCCGCGCGGCTGCCTTTGGAAACAGTAGACCGAGTCAACCGAGAGCTGCCCTAAATCAGTCCCTGAGGAGAACCGTCAAAGAAAAACGAAGCAGCGACCAGACGAAACCGCACGAGGAGGTCGACACCACCGAACCCATTCTTAGCAGTGATGAGGCCCCGATCCGATTTTTAGGCCCAAAGGATAGTGAAGCTATCAGACGCAACCCCTTTCGCACATCACCGGCCCGGGTAAGCGAGGCTAAAAATAAGAAAGACCTACAGCAGTCGACCCAGCTTCGTCCGCACACAGAAGCATCGCCGACCAGCGCAAGCGCGGATATCCCACCCCCTGGCCCCATGCAGGAGACCCTGGCCACTGTAAACATCAACAAACCCCCGAAGTCCCTGAGGTAGCACCGGAGAGCCCTGACCTAGCTTTAGAGCCATGGGTGAGTCAGTTTCTGGAGGAGGAGTTGAGCAAGTTCGACCACATCAAGGGAGTATCCAACATCGCGGAGCATGTCATCGTATTACGGGACGACCGGCCGATAAAGCAGCGGTACTTTCCCAAAAATCCTGCCATGCTAAAAATCATACACGAACTGGTGGACGAACTGCTGCGCGACGGATGCATCGAACCTTCGAAAAGCCCGCACAGCGCATCGATAGTCCTGGTGGGCAAAAAGACAGGAGACACCCGCATGTGCATGGATTTTCGCCAGCTGAATGCCCGATCTATACCAGATGCCTACCCTCTGCCGCGAATCAACTCGATCCTGGAGAGACTGCGTAACGCCCGGTTCATCAGTACGCTGAAAAGCGGGTATTGGCAGATACCTATGGCCGAAAATAGCCGCGAGTGTACTGCGTTTACCGTGCCCGGCCGAGGCTTGTTCCACTGGAAGGTGATGCCGTTCGGGTTGCACTCGGCTCCAGCAACCTTCCAACGTGCACTGGACCGGGTCATTGGGCCGGAGATGGAACCACACGCTTTCGCGTACCTGGACGACATCGTCGTCATCGGCATTACCTTGGAGGAACATGTCACCAACTTGCGCGAGGTGTTCCGTAGACTGAAGGCAGCTAATCTCCGCCTGAATCGTAAAAAGTGCGCCTTTTTCCAGCGTAGTCTGGTATACTTGGGCCACGTGATCAGCGAGAAGGGAATTCACACTGATCCCGAGAAGATTGCAGCAGTGAAACGACTAGAGCCGCCAACCAGTGTGCACGAACTCCGCTGATGCTTGGGAATCGCTTCGTGGTATCGGCGGTTCGTTCCGAACTTTGCTTCCGTGGTGCTCCCGATGTCCCAGCTACTGCGCAAAGGACGAAAATGGGAATGGGGCAACGAGCAGCAAGAAGCTTTCGACTCCTACAGACCGACGCGAGCGACTACGGCCTTGGCGGAGTGCTCATCCAACAGAGTGAAGATGGGGAACGCGTGATAGCCTATGTAAGCCGGAGGCTGCTAAAGGCCGAGGAGAATTACTCCGCAACGGAGAAGGAGTGCCTCGCTATCATCTGGGCCATCCGGAAATTGCGATGTTTCCTCGAGGGCTACCGGTTCGACGTGGTAACTGACCACCTGGCACTGAAGTGGCTAAATACAATCGAGAATCCAACCGGGAGAATCGCACGCTGGGCGCTCGAGCTGCAGCAGTACCAGTTCGACATCCATTACCGGAAAGGAAAGCTCAACGTCGTGGCGGACGCGTTGTCTCGGCAGCCTTTAGAGACACTCCAACAGGCTATCGAGGAACCACACCAATGCCCCTGGTTACAGAAGCGGATACAGCAAGTCCGAGAGCAGCCGGAGAAGTACCCCGACTACACCATAGAGAATCATCAATTATACCGGCATCTGGGACATCGGCCAACAGAAGAGGACTACCTCCCATGGAAACTATGCGTCGGCACAGAGCATCGACAACGAGTACTCCAGGAATGCCACGACCATCCGACGGCGGGACACTTGGGCATTCGCAAGACCACCACTCGGATCTACCTGCGGTACTACTGGCCCGGCATATGCAGAGACGTCGCCCGGTACGTGAAGAAGTGCCTCTCGTGTCAGAAGTTCAAGGTGGAGCAGTTGAAACCAGCGGGGAAAATGCTGACCCGGAGAGCACTGGAGCCTTTCGCTACCCTCTGCGCAGATTTCGTCGGGCCCTTGCCCCGATCGAAACAAGGTAACACAATGCTGCCTTTTCTCCAAGTGGGTCGAACTGGTACCACTCCGGAAAGCCACAACACCACAATTAGGGAAAGCATTTCGGGAGCGAATCATCAGCCGTTTCGGGGTGCCGCGGACTCTGGTGTGTGACAACGGTACCCAGTTCACCAGCCGTGCCTTTAGGAACTTTTGCAAACGAGGTGGAATCACCATTGAATATACGGCTCCCTATAGTCCCAACCAAAACCCAACAGAACGAGCAAATAGGACAATCAAAACGATGATTGCCCAGTTCATCGAGGGACCGCACCACACCTGGGACATTCTTCTGCCCGAACTATCCCTGGCCATAAACAGCAGTGTATCAGACTCAACAGGATTCAGTCCAGCCTTCTTGGTGCAAGGACGCGAGCCACGCCTCCCTGGTGCATTATACGAGGAAGTAACCCCTGGACCGGGAAGGATCTGTAGCGACCCCGAAACCCGAGCAAAGCAACTGCAACAAATCTTCCATGTCGCCCAAGACAACGCCCAGAGAGCCACCGCGGAGCAAGGGCGACATTATAACCTCCGGAGACGGGAGTGGCGTCCTACCCTTGGGTCCATGGTATTGCTGCGGCAGCATACACTTTCAAAGGCAGCCGAAGGTTACGCGGCCAAGCTGGCTGCTAAGTACGACGGGCCGTACAAAGTAATCCGTTTCCTATCTTCTAACATAGCACGACTGCAGCGAGTGGGAACCCGACAGCGACGCACTGCTAGCTTGGCCGATCTTAAGCCATTCCGACAAGAAGACCAAAACCCTGATGTGAGCGAAGGCGAGGAGTTGGAATAACCTTTCGAGCAACGCACCCTTATTAATCTCTCACAAAATAAAAATCCATCGAACTGCTGTCCCGTAGGGCGTAGTTCCCATACTTTGTAGGCTCAGGGATATAACCTTGTTTATATTCCACAGTTTCCCCCCCACTTGATACTCCCAAGGCCACCCATGCACGATGCAGGAGCCTGGCAACAACGGCGCAGAGGTGGTCCCCGTCGACCAGCTGGAGAACCAGGAGCCAGTGGTCAACCCAGTAGCCGATCCTGGCATCCCCCGTAGACCCGACTGGCGGGAGGAGGTGGAAAACTGGCTCGGCCAACTGCCACCCCAATTTGTCATACACCGTGACGTACCTCGCCCAGTCCCAGCGCCACCTCAGGAGCCAGTGAACGCTCCGGACTATTACGATCCGGCATCGCCTACGGCTTCTATAGTATCGTCCGAAGAGGAGGACTTCCATGGGTTCCCCGATAACGACGAGGATCGAGCCACCGAGGAGTTCCCTCACCGACAGGTACAAACGGTGAGCTCCACCACACACACTCCACCCGTCTTGTGCTCCCGTGTTGCCGTCATCTCCAACGAGGTGGGCCTGTCGAGCACCCGTCCAGGTCGCGCCATTCGGTGGGTAGATCCCGCCCAGCCGTCCACGTCCGCAGCTGCAGCCACCGCCAAACCATCCACGCCAGAGCCATGGGAAGCTGCGCTACACATACCTCTAGAAGACGTGCAGGACATGCTGGGCCCTTCAGCCGACTTGGGCGAAATTTTCGATCAACTGTTTGCGCCCAGGGACGATTGGGTTGAAGCACCCAGAGAGTGGAAGGTCCACATCCCCGAGCGCCGCATCCCACCCATGTTGAGAGAATTTGTGAGAACAAATTACAAGGAAGGGGTGAGACGTCGTGTCCGTTTCGCGGTTAACATGGACGGGGCCACGTTCAGGATCGTCCTCACTCCCAGCGGCCTCACTACAATAACCTTCCACTGGCAAAGCAAGGCGGGGGTGTGAGGAGTCACATATATATATAAACCCATATATCTATAATCACCTCTATATTTAATCACCCCTATATTATCGTAATCACCCCATATCTTAATCACCCCATATCTTAATCACCCCATATCTTAATCACCCCATATCTTAATCACCCCATATCTTAATCACCCCTATATTATCACACATCTTTAGGCTAAGCGTTTTACCCACTGAAGGGCCTCCAATATATATAAGTTAGACCTCATAAGTTTCCTTTATGCCCATGGGAAAATCCCAGAAGTTTGTAGCAACCCACGCTTTAGTATAAAAGAGAAGAGAGAGAGGAGAGGGACAGGCAAAACGCGCTCAACAAAACCCACCCCGACCGAAGCAGCAGAGAGAGCCACAGAGAGAGAGCAACCGAGAGAGGCGTCGGAACCGATCGCTCGGCAGCGCAGCAGCCGATCGTCAAAATAAGGCAGCAGAGGGGTCCAAGGCTTGACGACCGGACCTCAGCTTTTAATTAGTTCGTGTCCTTTGACGTGAGAGGTTGAGCTCCGGAAAAGTTCCCCAAAAGTCCGTATAGTAATTCCGCGAGAGCCCCAAAGAGCCAAGAGGTGCCAAGAGCACTCGTCGGTAAATACCCGTCGCAAAACCATGTGGCCAGAGGGCTGCGGGGCCATATGAAGCACCTTCTCGTCGGTAAATACCCGGGATGGCCAAGATTGGGCAAACAGTACTCCGTCCGTGGGTCCGGGATTCACCCACTACAGGTTCATCCACATTCGCTCTCACACACGCACCAACACATTCTCTCACACACGCACCAACACATTTGCTCTCACACACGCACCAACACATTCGCTCACACACATGCACCCACACCTTCGCTCACACACACGCACCCGTGCATTCGCACACACCCACCCAATCACACACACGCACCCACGATCACCCATATATATCATATATCCATACATCTGTGTCGCCCTGATCTCCCGGTAGACATTTTGTGTCCACCCGGATCTCCGATCCGTGGGCCACGACATGCGCCTTTCTCAAGCCCCGGTTCCGGCACTAAACAAATATTATTGTAAGACGACCCTGGCCTTGGCTGAGTATACCCCAAGCCCAAGAAAGTTTCCTTACAGAAGCATTTGGCCCCCTTCCGAGTGGATTATTGTTGGATTTGCCTGGACTTTGCGTCGCCTAAACTTCAACGCTTCTTCATCTGGCATTGGGCTGGAACGAATCTCTGCAGTAAGCCATTGGAGTTGTGCCAAAGCTAATGAATTGCCCAGCTAACAAGGTAAAGTTACCCTTTTAATTTGTGTTGCGCAGTTACTGTTTAACCAAGTACCCAAAATAACAGTTAATTTCCCACACATACACATACATACAATCTTGCGTTGCCTTTGAATAACTGTTCATCAATTCTATATAAAAACGTTTTCGTTTGCTTATACAACGGCACGCAACACACATACAGCATCAACCGCTAGCATTGCGTTTGCACAACTGTTATACAAAGTTTTTCGTTCGCCTTGCATTCGCATACTTACACACTAGCGTTAGCTGTCAGCAGCGCTCGAGTCAAACAGTGCGTCAGAATTATTCGCATTGGCGCTGTTGGAATTGATCGCTTGGAGCTGGTTGCAGTTCGACGGTTGAACTGAAATTGAAGTGGATCGACATTGGATTGAACCAAATGGATTGAAGTGTGGTTTGTAGAGTGTGTGTTGAGCTTGGGTAACAAATAAAATTGCTCATCATAAAAATTCGATTCTTGTTATAATTCGTGTGGTGTGGTTTGATTCTCACAAAGAGTATTCCCATTTAATTGGAGTTTTAGTGGAAAGTCTCATCTCAGAGTCGTATATATTTGGTCATTGGAAAATTTAAAATTTATTGTTGAGCATTAGAGCAAATCTTAAGTACTTGGCCTGTAGGAAAAAGCACCCAATTAGTTTTGCAATGGGAAATTCTAAAGACGAGAAAGATGATGCGGCAACCAACGAGTCACTAATCCTAACTGGGTTATTGGCGAAGCATAACAATGTTTCCAAAGACATCAAGCGGATAAAGGAGACCATGAAGAATATGAAGAAGCCGGGAAAGCCGATAAATCAGTCTGAATTAAAATGCCGTATAGAAATTTTTGAAAAATATATTAATTCTGCGCTTTAGGTTCAAGATGAATTAGATCAAATTGGTCCTGATCTTGTATCGCGGGCAGAGTTGGAAACTCTGTGCATTTCCACTAAAGGGTTGTTGTTGTCAATGGTGCGCCAGCCCACACCTCCACAGCAAATGAGTGCGAACTCTACCATGAATATGTCACTGTCTCAAACCAGGTATTTGCCGAAGATCAAATTGCCAAAATTCGGAGGAACATATTCCGAATGTAAAAATTTTATTGGGTTGTTCGAGAACTTAGTGGCAAACGACTTGTCAATGTCCAATATTGAGAAATTTCATCATTTGCTTTCCTGTCTGTTTTGACTCTCTGACGTAAATTACCCGAAGGCATTTAGTGCGCTAAAACGTGTATACGACAATACATGTCTGATTTTCTTTGTCACTTTAGCCAAACTGTTCAAATTGCCAATAATGCAAAAACCTTCAGCATCTGCTTTGCGTAGTTTGATTGATAGTGTCTCAGCAATTTATAATTCTCTTCAGACATTAGGAGATGACACTCAAATTGTGCACGCTATGCTAATTCAGATCATAATGGGAAAAGGGAAGAAAACTTGAACTATACAGAGATTCCAACTTGGGACGATTGTCAACTTACTTACAACTTAGGAAACAACATCTGGTAGGCCTAAATCGCAAAGTGCAGCTCAAGCTGATCGAGCTTCTGCAAAAAGCAACAAGACTGTTTTATCAGTAACAAACCTGTTGAGAAATGCCATTTTTGTAAGGCCAGCGATCATTTTACAAGCTTGTACTTCGTTTGAGGCACAATCTTGTCAACAGCGCTTTAAATTCGTGAAAAGTTGTCCCTTGTGTATAAATTGATTACGAAAGGGTCATTCTGTTTCAACTTGCAAGGCTAGTGTCTGCAGAGTCTGTTCCAAGTCGCATCATTTTTTGCTACATAGATATGAAACAAACGCAAGCCAGGTTTTAGCTTCCAGTTATAATCAAAATAATATTGGCCACAGCAGTTGTACGTGTAATGAACAATTCTGGTTCATATGTGAAAGCAAGAGCGTTATTGGACCCTGGATCACAGGTTAACTTTATGACTGAGGAACTAGTAAGCCGATTGCAGTTGTCAAGGGAACGAAAGAATATTAATTTGTTGGGAATTGGAAAGTGCAAGTCCCAAGTTCGGCATGCAGTACCGACAACTATTGCATCACGAGTCAGTTCCTTTGAAATGAAGACAGATTTTGGCGTTCTAAATTCTATCTCTTCGTACCAGCCAGAAAAGGTGGTAGTGGATGTGTCTATCCCTGAAAACATGGAGCTTGCTGATCCATTGTTTTATAAACCACAATGCAAGACATTTTGCTTGGAGCAGATGTTCGTTTTATAAACCACAATGCATAGACATTTTGCTTGGAGCAGATGTTTTTTATGACCTATTGGAGACAGGTCGAATAAAAGGTGCACAAGGTTCACCTACTTTACAGTCCACTACATTGGGGTGGATTGTTTTAGGTCGCTGTCAGGCTGTGGGGCCATCGGTACAGCGTGCATCTTCACATGGGAGTTGGAGGAAGTTGCAAAACGTGACAAAATTACAGCTTTATACCCCAGAACAAGTGCTTTGTGAGAAATCATTTATGGAATCCGTTACACGATTGCCCTCGGGACGTCTTGGTGTGTCATTGCCATTTAAATCTAGTCCAACTTGCCTCGGGTCATCTTATGAAACCGCTAAGCGAAGATTTCTTGCACTTGAGCGAAGATTGGCAAAGGATTCTGAAGTTCATGCAATGTTTATTGCTTTTATGAAAGAGTATATCTCATTAGGCCACATGACTGCCATAAACGACACAGTTCCGAGAGAAACGCACTATTTTATATCTTATCAATGCGTGTTAAGACCGCAAAGCACTTTCACAGCACTTCAAGTTGTATTTGATGCATCCAGCAAGACATCCTCGCATATGTCTCTGAATAAAATTTTAATGGCAGGGCCGACCATTCAACCCACTGTATACGCTACACTGTTGCGGTTCAGGCTACGTCCGTATACGTTAACGGCGGACATTAAGAAAATGTATCGCCGGTTGAAATAGATGAAGCTGATCGCAAATTTCATTTAATTGTGTGGAGAGAATCACCAAATCAACCTCTTACAGTGTTCCGATTAAATACCGTGACATATGGTACAGCGTCAGCTCCATTTTTGGCAGTCCGATGCTTAAAGTATCTAAGCGATCTACATGCTGAGTCGTCTCCTGTCGGGTCTAATTCGTTGGCCAACGACTTCTATGTAGATGATTTGTTGTCAGGTGCGTTCTCCACTGAGGATTTAAATCGAACTGTTGGCTATTTTGGAACCATTTGGTTTCTCCTTGGCGAAATGGGCATCAAATTGGGATGGGTTTTAAGCTCAAACTGGTGACACACTGATCAATATTAGTGATCAGGATGATGCCAAAACATTAGGGCTGAGATGGAACACCAAGGAAGATCAATTTTAGTATACCATGAAGGATGTCCCTGAAGTAGTACCCACTCGACGATCTATCTTATCGTTTGTGTCGAGATTATATGATCTCCTTGGCTTATTAAGTCCCATTATAACACGCGCAAAAATGCTAATGCAAGAAATTTGTGTGTTTAAGGTCGGTTGGGATGATCCAATACCTGCCCGCTTAATACCAGAATTGGAGGCAGTGAAGGCTTGTCTTGCTTAGGTGGACTCAGTAGCCGTACCGCGACACATTGGTGTCACGAGGGACTCTACATGTGAGATTCATGGGTTTGCAGATGCATCAAGTAGGGCATATGGATGCTGCCTGTACGTGCGTATTCCCAATGGAGATGAAACCATCGTCAGGTTGCTCACCTCAAAGTCAAGGGTGGCTATTCCACGACTGGAGTTGTGTGCAGCACATCTGTTGGCAACGCTGTGGGAGAAGGTCAAGCAGCTTGAAGAGTTGCCAATCAAGAGTGTTACGTTTTGGTCCGATTCGGAAGTTGTATTGCATTGGCTGCAAACACACCCGTCTCGATTGAATACGTTTGTTGCCAACAGAGGGGCCAATATGGGTCATTCTTTTTCAAATCGAACAGTCTCAAAAGTCAACATTTTTTGTTTCAATAAACAAAAAACCGAAATTAGATCTCGACACTCCCACCAAAACGTGATTTGCGGTTTTGCAAAAAAAAATTTTGTTAAATTTATAAACAATTTCAAAAATCGTTAAAAACGAAAATATGGAAAAAAAATTTTTTCAAAAACGTGATATCTCAGGTTTCGTTTATCGGACAGGTCTCAAGTTGATATCGATGGAAAGAATTTTACTGTATCTACTCAAATTATAGTTTGTTAGATTTTTAAATTATTTAATAATATTAAGTAATTGTTGCTAAAAATTTCATATAATTTTTTCTCAGTGTTAACCACGATGATATAGCTTCTAAGGAAACACAATTGATTGTTGTTGTGTTTAGGGCAATCAATTGTGTTGATTTTTCTCAGTGTTAACCACGATGATATAACAAAGTTGTTAACCACGATGATATAGCTTCTAAGGAAACACAATTGATTGCCCTAAACCAGTGGCCGGCAAAACACACATGCTTATTTTTCCTTTGAATGTGTGTGTTTTCTCACGCGAGAGCGCTCTCAGTTAGCACTATTTTGTTGTTGCATTGAGAGCAGAATGAGCTTGTACACTGTCTGTGTCTTAACGTCGCTGCCGCTGAGCAGTATTAAATACACAAAACATACGGGCGTGCCGGACACTGCCCTAAACACAACAACAATCAATTGTGTTTCCTTAGAAGCTATATCATCATGGTTAACACTGAGAAAAAATCATATATATCACGTTTTTGAAAAACCCTTTTTTTTTAATTTTTTCGTTTTTAACGATTTTTGAAATTGTTTATAAATTAAACAAAAATTTTTGCAAAACCGCAAATCACGCTTTGGTGGGACTGTCGAGATCTAATTTCGGTTTTTTTGTTTATTGAAACAAAAAATGTTGACTTTTGAGACTGTTCGATTTGAAAAAGAATGACCGATATACAAGAAATAACGCCAGATGTTGAATGGCGTCATGTGCCAACGAAACAGAACCCCGCAGACCTGGTATCCCGCGGATGTTCAACATCGGAACTCATCGCGTCCATTTGGTTCGATGGGCCAGAATTTATGAGGATGAAACGCACAGATTGGCCCATAAATCCACATTTTTCGAATGATGGGGTTGCATGGGGTTAAAAAAGAGTTCGATAATCGCGGCCGATGTCGCATTCGCTACCGTGATGATAACTGCATCTACTGCCCAGGATCCCATTGTCGAGCTCATAGATAAGAAGTCGTCGTATTTAAAAATCTTGAGAATAGTCGCATATGTGTTGCGATTTACCCGTGGAAAGAACTGTCAATATGATTCTGTCGTTGTAGGAGCTGAAGAACTTGAGTCAGCATTTTTGGCAATAATTTCTATACTTCAGAACATATATTTCCCTGAACAATTTAGCAAATTGAGCAAATCTGCACCACTGAAGCATGTCTATGGTGAACGTGTCTGGTCGCTTTTGCGTGTTGGAGGCCGGTTGTTAGAAGCTCCATTACCACACAATGCAAAGTTTCCACTGCTGATCCCCAAAGAGTCTCGTTTTATAAGGCTTTTCGTTTCATATCTGCCACGTAGGACCTAGAGCTTTGGTAGGACTTCTTCGACAGCATGTTTGGGTAATTGATGCTCGACGACTCTGTAATTCTGTGGTCAGAAAGTGCATCCAGTGCTTTCGGTACAAACCGACCCTTGCATCTCAAATAATGGGAAACTTACCCGCTGATCGTCTCCACGTAAATAGACCCTTTGAGATCAGTGGAGTGGATTTTTGTGGTCCAATACGGGTGACTCTGGGGATTCGGGGAAAATCTTCAGTTAAAATGTATATGGCAGTCTTTGTGTGCTTCACATCTAAGGCTGTACATTTAGAGCTTGTTTCTGATCTGATGGCAAATTCTTTTATTATGTCATTATACAGATTCATTGGCGTGGACCTGTCCGGAAACTGTATTCCGACAACGCGACCAATTTTGTCGGTGCTGCTTGCATGCTGAGTACGTGGACGGACTTGGACGAGAAGTTCAAGAACACCATCATGGAGTTTGCCGCCACCAGAGGGATCACTTTCGTGTTCATCCCACCGAGAGCACCTCATTTCGGAGGACTGTGGGAGGCGGCCGTCAAGTCGGCCAAAACACTGCCGAACAAGGCCATTGGCAGCGCAGTTCTCAGGCAAGACGAACTGCAAACCGTCCTGGTGGGAGTCGAAGCCGTTCTCAATTCGAGGCCAATGGTCGTCGACAACACCAGCCCCAACGATGGCGAAGCAGTCACGCCAGCGCATCTCCTAATCGGAACAACTCTCGTAGCGCTGCCATCCGCGTTGCCAGAGCCAGTCACAGACGACAAACTGAGTTACTTGCAGCGATGGCAGAGGATATCCGCAATCAAGCAGCGATTCTGGATCGACTGGACACGCGACTACCTGCTAGGGCTACAGCAGCGCGTGAAGTGGACCAAAGAAATACGCAACGTGAAACCAGGCGAGGTCGTTCTCATCTACGAGGACAACGCTCCTCCACAACAATGGTTAATAGGAGTCGTAAAGGAAGCCATCAAAGGCGCTGATGGAAAGGTGCGAGTAGCGACTGGCTGGCTTGTTCAAGAGAGCCATTCACAAGTTGGCACCCCTACCGGTCGAGTCTGCAGGTCCTGGTGCTGCAACGTCGAGTGTCCAGCAATAAAGCAGATATTGTAAATATGCCCTTCAGGCCATTAAATTCATTTCTAATATGCCCTTCAGGCAAATCCAGAAATACGATTGTTTGTATTGAAGCCCTGCGGCCATTCAACGCGGCCGATGTTTGGTTCTTTCATTAATTTCATTAATTTAATAAATTGTTAAATTCTCAAAACTATAGAGTCAGCCCCCTTTGTAAGGCTCTCTTATATTCTCTCTCTCTATCGCTCTCAATTCTTGTACATACTTACATGCATATTGAAACGGCGGCTGCTGCATTTGCTGCAGTCGCCAAATTAAAGTTAGTTGAAATATTGAAGTAAAAGTGAAAAGAAGTGCGTTTTTCCTCTGGCAGCAAGGCGGGTTCAAGGTTCAACATTCACCCCTACAAGACGATCGAGTTGTTGAGAGGCCATTGGAGGTCTCGTTAGCATCACCGCCAGTGTTTTGGATTTGGCGGATCACTTCGTATTGACCAAAGCCCCATACTTGGGCTGCATAGCACTTAATTGATCTTGCTGTGGCTAAGAACAGTTTGTACTTAGTTCTGTGCTTGACGTTTCTTTTTCTAAGCAGTTTGCTCCACGTGCTATTGATCGCAATTTTCGAGTCGCTTAGTTTTTTGCTTAAATGCTTGCCGAATGACATATTTTGAGTAAGAGTGACTCCCGGGCACTGGAATTCGGTGACAATATCTAAATTCACTCCGTTGATAGACCAAGTATCTGTCCTAGCTTTTCGACCTCTTGTATCTCGTATTACCATTATCTTCGATTTTTCGCAGTTTATTTGAAGACCCCACGTTCGGCAGTGCATTGCGTCGATCTTTTGCTGCAAATCACGGGCGTCATCGGCCAGAAGTACCATGTCATCGGCATACATTAGGACTTTGATTCGTTTCGATCCCAGTTGAACACCCCCTGGCAGAATGGATGATATATCGTCGACGTACAGTGCGAAAAGTAACGAGCTCAGTAACCAACCTTGTTTCACTCCAAGGTTCGTCTCAAACCATCTGGATAGGTTGTGGCCATCCCAAACTGCGGTCTTGTTGCAGATGTATAGGCTTTGAATCATTAGAATTACCTTAGTAGTGTAGTATGTGTATCAAAAGGCAGTGAACCACTTTACATGCCACTGTAAAATTGAGTAATTTGAATACTGTTTCATGCACATAATAACGCATCCTATATATAGTACATATGTGCATAACACAGCACAACTTTATATGTAGGCTTTCCTTTTGAATAACAAAATAAAGAATCAGTCAGATTTTTCCCTGGTGACACGGGCAAAATATTACGAAGAATAATGGTTTTATTATTATTAAATGCAAATATATCACGGCGTTAGCGTGATGTGAAGGGCAGCGGCGGGGCAGCAAGGACGATCCTTGGTAGGTCTCCGAGCATGGCGGAAAGCTCTGTGCCTTAGCGGCTGAGCCACAAGCATAGGACACAAAAATATCTTAAAACATGGGCCACTGCTTTCATACCTACCAGGCCAAAGTTAGAGGAATGCGTCAGCAAAAGTAATGATAGAGAGAGAGGTTGAGGGCAAATTTGTAATGTTATATTAAAACATTAATATTGGTACTGCACCTCCACCAAACTCATTCCCGAGTTTGACGGTAAGGCAGAAACTTACAAAGCTTCTTAGACGCTTTACAACTAGTTAACACCATAAAAGATACGCATGATGCCACGGCAGTATCATTGGTAAAAACTAAATTAAAGGGAACGGCACGTAACCTAATTAGTACCGAAAATTCCCTTTCTGAAGTTATTGGAAAATTGAAAACATCAGTCAAGGGAGAATCGGTAGAAGTCGTTTAGGCGAAACTTATGAATCTCCAACTAAAAAATAAAACTGCTAACCAATATACTTAAGAAATCGAACAGTTAACAAAGTCACTAGAATCTGCGTATATTGCAGATGACCTAACGTTAGAATTTGCAAAAAAGTACTCGACTCAACATGCCATTAAAGCAAAGGCTAAAAACTGCTCCATTAATAAAGTCAAGCTTGTTATCGAGGCCGGCACATTCAACACTATGGATGATGCCATTTCGAAATTTGTCAATACCTGCACGGAACACACGGGCCATGCAGACACCATAATGTACCATCAAACCAACCCCAACCATGAAAATGATCAAAGTGGTCGGGGTAATGGGCAAACAGAGCCCAATGGTAAGGCCGGTACAACAATTATGGTAATTGAAATAATAATGGGTACCAAAATCAAAATGGTCGTAATAATTACCAGAATGGTAATATTAATAACAATGGTTATAATCAATAAAATAACCCAAGTCAAAATAATGAAATACCCAAAATATCCGGACCATAAACGACGAACAAGCATTAAAACAGAAGAACATTAAAAAGAACTACGAGATCGGTCTATACGTTTAACTCACATTTCAATAATTATATAAGTACAAGATCAACTCTTAATAATTCCATTTGTACCTTCCTAAGGGGGCAGACGTATCTGTATTCAAAGAAAATGAGATACACAAAAAAATGAAAATAAACCAGGGACCGAAAATAATGATTATTTGTAAATTTATCATCCAAAAAATCATTAACTTGAGTGCCCGTATGAAAAAATGGAAAATAATAAAATATGATTATTTTTCGGTAATCTATTCATTTCTGCAATGAGTTTTATTTTTTTTTGATTTTTATTTTATTGCTCAATGGATAATCATTATTTTTTGAGTAATATAAATAAAAATCAAAAATAATGATTATTTTCCGAGTTTTTTTTTTTGCTCAAAAGTATTACTCAAACAGCGATTACGGCTAGTGCATAAGGAATTTTATTAAGTTTGATGGATGTACCTAGTAAGGGGACCAAAGTGAATAAGAACCACACTCAAGATTTCAATAAAAAGGTAGATTACTTGCGGTTTTCAACAAATGAATTTTTTTAATTACACAATGCTACAAATTTAACAAAATTTTAATAACCTAGGGAATGACTTAGCGTACACTATAGAGCAAGTCGCGTATAGCGCAAAGTGAATAAGATCCACACTAAGGTTTCAATAAAAGGTATATTACATTGCGGTTTTCAAAAATTAAATTTTTTTTTAATTATTTAACTTCACAAATAACAATTTTTGCAGCGGTCCGACGGAGATTGCGACCACAGATCCGATAATACCAGATTGAGGGCAGAAAAAGTTCGTTCGACTTTTACTTGCGTTGCTGGAACGGCATGTACCACTTTTGGCCAGCTGGTATAAATTCCGGATAGTCGAACTTTTTGCCCTCCCAGTACTCCATTACGTTCATTTTGGTATCGACAGGTTTGGGGTTGTAGCTATCGATTTTTCGCTATAAGCTTTCTTTATTTTTTCATTAGGATCTTCATTGTGCTCTTCGTCCTCCGATGCAACCTCAATGGAATTGAGGAACTCATCAAGAGCTGATTGATGTTGAACCTTAGCACTCTCTTCCATAGTCGACGTAGGTGCCTCCGCGTGTATTATAAAAAACACCCCTTGCTAGACATTGCACCTTTGTAGTTTCTGTATATATATATGCACGGGCTAATGTCTTGACAAGGTTCTTAATTTCAATCCATTCAGACGAAGTTAGCTTCACCGGAAGTTCCAAGTGATGGTCATTCCAGAGTTATTTTAAATTAAGTGAGCCAAATGAGCAATAAACGTTTTTTGGCCCATATCTTCATTTTTGGGGCCCCGATGAAAACCAAAAATGTGGGGCCGCGTTTCGCGTCGTCCTCTATCTTATTTTTTTTATTTTTCCCATTTTTTTAAAAATTGTTTTAATTTTGTAGCAATGTGTAATTAAAAAAATTCATTGTTTCCGAAAAGTAATCTACCTTTATTGAAATCTTAAGTGTGGATCTTATTCACTTTGGTCCCCTTACTAACCATTAAACTTAATAAAATTCCCTACCCACTAGCCCTAATCGCCCTTTTTTCCGTAATTTTACCTAGCACAAAAAAAAACAAGTAAAAAATGTTAAATTTGACTTTTAATTATATTTCCTTAAAATAACGGTTATTGTCTTATATATATATAAAAATCATGTTTTATGATTATTTTGTGAAAAAAAAAAAATAAACAATTAAAATAAATAAATATAGTTTATATAACACTACCTCCTGACCCTCACCCAAACAAAAACATACGAATAAGAATTGACCTTAACGGTATAGGCAGTGGAACCATAACAACTTTAGGAACAGTAGACAGTGATTTAATCTGCGAAGATTTATTAATCAAACACAAATTCCATGTGGTACCACAAAGTTTCCCCATAGACTGTACAGGGATAATAGGACGTGACTTCATAAAAAAATATAATTGCATTTTAGACTATCAGCCTACACAACACTGGATCGTTCTCAGACCTAATGACTATTTCCAAGACATTGCTATCCCTATGCGCAATGCACCAGATATAAACACAATCACAGTACCCGCCAGATCTGAGGTAATCCGATTGGTTGAAGTAAACTCACCTCATGAAAACATTTTCATTCCACACCAAGAATTAGCTGATGGAATTTTCATTGCTAATACACTAGCAAACAACAACCAAACATATGTCCGAATAATAAACACGACAAACGAACATGCAACAATAAAAAATGTCCGAATTAAATCAGAAAACTTAGACGAATATAACATTTTAACAGCAGGTACACACACAAATAAGAACGAAGAAGAAATACTTAAGAGACTCAGTAAAAATTTTCCAGAATTCGCAGCAGACAAACTGCACAATCTTTGCTCCAAATATATAGACATCTTTGCCACTGAAGATGAACCTATCTCTTGCAACAATTTTTATAAGCAAAAACTCAAACTAAAAGACGAGGACCCGGTTTATGTAAAGAATTATAGAACAGCTCACAATCAAAAAGAGGAAATAAATGAGCAAATAAAGAAACTGATAAAAGACAATATCATAGAACCATCTATGTCACCTTACAACAGCCCAATAATATTAGTTCCCAAAAAGCCACTTCCAGGCACCGATCAAAAAAGGTGGAGATTAGTAGTTGACTACAGAGCCATTAATAAAAAATTAATAGCAGATAAATTCCCATTGCCTAGAATAGACGACATTCTAGACCAACTTGGCAGAGCAAAATATTTCTCATGTTTAGACTTAATGTCTGGCTTTCACCAAATCGAGCTGTGCCCAAACTCAAGAGACATAACATCCTTTACGGCAGACAATGGCACATATCGATTCAAAAGATTACCTTACGGTTTAACAATCGCACCGAACTCATTTCAACGAATGATGACAATGGCATTCTCAGGTTTATCACCCGCACAAGCTTTCCTATATATGGATGACCTAGTAGTACTGGGTTGCTCAGAAAAGCACATGCTCAAAAACCTTCAAGATGTATTTGACATTTGTAGAAAATACAATCTTAAACTGCACCCAGACAAATGCTCATTTTTTAGTCACGAAGTCACTTACCTAGGGCATAAATGTACAGACAAAGGCATTCTGCCTGATGAAAACAAATACAACGTCATAAAAAATTATCCTATTCCAAAATCAGCAGACGAAACCAAAAGGTTTGTCGCATTCTGCAACTATTACAGAAGA
The DNA here is from genome assembly GCA_018904275.1 of Lordiphosa clarofinis. NCBI lineage: Eukaryota > Metazoa > Arthropoda > Insecta > Diptera > Drosophilidae > Lordiphosa > Lordiphosa clarofinis. The sequence goes on from JAEIGQ010000408.1 coordinate 86,742, forward strand.
TTTATCGAAAACTTCGCAGAACACGCACGTGAACTAAATCGTCTTAGTAGAAAAAATACACCATTCGTATGGACAGAAAAATGTACCAAAGCTTTCAATTTTTTAAAAAACTCTCTTTTAAGCCCGCAAATCTTACAATATCCTGATTTCGATAAACCATTTTGTATCACTACAGACGCCAGCGGATACGCATGCGGCGCTGTACTCAGCCAAGAATACGAAGGTAAGCAACTACCAGTTGCTTATGCTTCAAGAGCCTTTACCAAAGGTGAATCCAATAAGGCAACGATAGAAAAAGAACTTGCAGCAATACATTGGGCAGTTACGTATTTTAGACCGTACCTATACGGCAAAAAGTTTTTAGTAAAAACCGATCACCGACCCCTGACATATTTGTTCTCAATGAAGAACCCTTCATCTAAACTGACACGTATGAGACTTGATCTAGAAGAATATGACTTCGTGGTGGAGTACATTGCCGGAAAAGAAAATTATGCTGCGGATGCTCTATCCCGCATTGAAATAACTGATTTGAAAAATCTCACAAGCAATGCTTGTCAAATTATGAGAATGACTACTCGCTCAAGCGCGAATAAGTCCAAAATCATTAACGAAACAAACAATGACCAAAAAAGTCTTAAGGTTCCCAAAGTATATGAAGCGCTATATAAATATGAGGTAAAACGACATGTCGAGCTCATTTTCAATCCCCCGAATATTTTATTCAAAAAGGGAAAAAGAATTTGTAGCTATATTAATGTGAATGACTTGATTACTTCCGAGAAAATCGACTTAGGTCAATTATTTTCGAGGCTCGAACGAGAAGCCGGTAATCTAGGAATCACTAATTTGCAATTGTCCTTAGGAGACAATATATTTTATAACACCCGGGTGGAAGATTTTAAAGATATGGGAAATAAATGCCTTAATGACATAAAAATCGCGTTAACGCCAAAAACCGAATATGTATCAGATCGAAAAATAATTGAAAAAATAATAAAACAATATCACGATGATCCTATTAATGGTGGCCACCAAGGAATCAATCGTACAACAAATAAAATAAAACAGAAGTATCGTTGGAATAATATGGCTAATGACATAAAAGAACATATAAAGAAATGCGCAAAATGTAATAAAAATAAAACTACAATACACAATAAAGAACCAATGATTATTACAGAAACACCTATCAAAGCCTTTGACATAGTCCAAATAGACACAATTGGACCCCTACCAAAATCAGAAAACGGAAATGAATACGCAGTCACAATCCTTTGCGATTTGACAAAATATCTAATTTCAATACCAATAAAAAGCAAACACGCAAAAGTAGTAGCTCAAGCAATATTCGACAACTTTATTTTGATCTATGGACCAATGAGGACGCTCATAACGGACATGGGTACAGAATATAAGAACAGCATTTTCACTGAACTATGCAAGTTGTTAAAAATAAACCATCAAACTTCAACACCCCACCATCATCAAACACTTGGTGCAGTCGAACGCACTCATAGAACATTCAATGAATATGTACGATCATATATTTCATTAGAAAAAGATGACTGGGACGATTGGTTAAAATTTTTCACTTATTGCTACAATACAACACCATCTACAGTTCATGGCTATTGCCCTTTCGAACTTATTTTTGCCAAAAAACCACCCAAATATGACTTTTTAGAGAATTCTACAATAAGTCCTCTGTACAATCATGAGGCATACGATAGAGAAGTTAAGTATAGATTACAAGTAGCCCTTAAAAGAACTAATGAGTTAGTAAATAGAGCTAAAGAAAAACAAAAAATTAACTTTGATAAGAATATAAATATAATTCCCATACACATTGGAGACTTAGTATTAGTAAAAAAAAACGAAACAGGTCATAAGTTAGACAGTAGTTATAAAGGACCTTATAAAGTAATCGGTATAGACGAAAGAAATAATTATATATTAGCAGACAAGAAAAAAACAATAGTTGTACACAAAGATAGGTTAAAAATAAACCCAAAGTAAAAAATAAAAATATAAATGGAATATTTCAAAAAAAAAAAAAAAAAAAAAATTTAACAGAAATAAATTTACCATATATAAATTTATTCTTCTAAAAGGGAGGTGTAGTATATGTATATCATAGGCAGTGACCACTGTACATATTCCAATTACACCTTGACCAATTACACATACCAAATAAGAGCACACAGCCTTATGCTGATCATGCATTTAGCATTGCCACTGTAAGAGTAATTCGAATCCCTTTTGTTTATGTGTCATGCACATACATACGTATGGCAGCTCGTGGAGCCACTTATATACACGTATATATGTGCATAAGCACAACACAACTTTATATGTTTTAGCTCTAAGACTTTTGAATAATAAAATAAAGAATCAGTCAGATTTTGCCTGGTGACTCGGGCACTACACCGAACAATTATTATTTGACTTTTATTTAATTTAAATCCTATTACACTACCAAAGATTTACTATTTGGAACTAAATATTGTACTCTACGACCTCATTAGGCTAAACCATTGCACCTAGCTTCCCAATTTATGGAAAATTTGAATATCTAAAGCATATTACGGGTCTAAACTGATCCATTACGGCTATTTCATCCACCTGGGTCGAAAGATGTCAAATTTAACAGCAGAAATTGATTCCATACAAAGATTAACTATTTAAAACTAAATATTGCTCCACGACCTCATTAGGCTACACCATTGCACCTAGCTTCCCAATTTATGGAAAATTTGAATATCTAAAGCATATTACGGGTCTAAACTGATCCTTTACGGCTATTTTCATCCACCTGGGTCGAAAGTTGTCGAATTGAACAGCAGAAATTGATTCCATACAAAGATTTACTATTTAAAACTAAATATTGTACTCTTCGACCTCATTAGGCTAAACCATTGCACCTAGCTTCCCAATTTATGGAAAATTTGAATATCTAAAGCATATTACGGGTCTAAACTGATCCATTACGACTATTTTCATCCACCTGGGTCGAAAGTTGTCGAATTTAACAGCAGAAATTGATTCCATCCAAAGATTAACTATTTAAAACTAAATATTGTACTCTACGACCTCATTAGGCTAAACCATTGCACCTAGCTTCCCAATTTTATGGAAAATTTGAATATCTTAAGCATATTGCAGGTCTAAACTGATCCTTTACGGCTATTTTCATCCCCCTGGCGTCGAAAGTAAACAACAGAAATTGATTTAACGATTTAAAACTAAATATTGTACTCTACGACCTCATTAGGCTAAACCAAAAAATTTTGCATAAATTGGGGGTAGTTAAGGTTCATTATTTTAATGACCTTAAGTGTGAGTCTCTTTAGTTCGGTAACGTTCACAATAGAAATTATGGTGGTGGGTGGTAAATAGCGTATGTTTACCTTTTGTTTATTATACCCCACCCCGCAAACCGTTATTTTGTGTGTATAGATTTAATTTATATATGGTCAATTGATATGTGTTTAGACACTATTAAATACGCGAAATTTACCATCCATGAACGATGTAGGAAAGTAATTTAACATAATGTATACTGGTTATGGTTAGTTAGTTCCACCATTTGGTATTCGAATTAATTATATGTTTTGCCATGCAATCCGCGGAATAAACTAGAAACGGCTGTGAGCCCTTAAGGCCGTTATGAATTTTCCATATACCGTGCTCCATAAATTGGGAAGCAAGGTGTGAAGGGCGCCAATTGCTTCTTGTAGGCGTGCGTAGAGCCGTAAGTTGCTTAATATATTCAAATTTTCTATGGATTGAATAGCTGGGTTTTTGTTTTGCTGTTAAATTCGACAACTTTCGACCCAGGTGGATGAAAATAGCCGTAATGGATCAGTTTAGACCCGTAATATGCTTTAGATATTCAAATTTTCCACAAATTGGGAAGCTAGGTGCAATGGTTTAGCCTAATGAGGTCGTAGAGTACAATATTTAGTTTTAAATAGTAAATCTTTGTACGGAATCAATTTCTGCTGTTAAATTCGACAACTTTCGACCCAGGTGGATGAAAATAGCCGTAATGGATCAGTTTAGACCCGTAATTTGCTTAAGATATTCAAATTTTCCATAAATTGGGAAGCTAGGTGCAATGGTTTAGCCTAATGAGGTCGTAGAGTACAATATTTAGTTTTAAATGGTAAATCTTTGTATGGAATCAATTTCTGCTGTTAAATTCGACAACTTTCGACCCAGGTGGATGAAAATAGCCGTAAAGGATCAGTTTAGACCCGTAATATGCTTTAGATATTCAAATTTTCCATAAATTGGGAAGCTAGGTGCAATGGTTTAGCCTAATGAGGTCGTAGAGTACAATATTTAGTTTTAAATGGTAAATCTTTGTATGGAATCAATTTCTGCTGTTAAATTCGACAACTTTCGACCCAGGTGGATGAAAATAGCCGTAATGGATCAGTTTAGACCCGTAATATGCTTTAGATATTCAAATTTTCCACAAATTGGGAAGCTAGGTGCAATGGTTTAGCCTAATGAGGTCGTAGAGTACAATATTTAGTTTTAAATAGTAAATCTTTGTATGGAATCAATTTCTGCTGTTAAATTCGACAACTTTCGACCCAGGTGGATGAAAATAGCCGTAATGGATCAGTTTAGACCCGTAATATGCTTAAGATATTCAAATTTTCCATAAATTGGGAAGCTAGGTGCAATGGTTTAGCCTAATGAGGTCGTAGAGTACAATATTTAGTTTAAAATGGTAAATCTTTGTATGGAATCAATTTCTGCTGTTAAATTCGACAACTTTCGACCCAGGTGGATGAAAATAGCCGTAATGGATCAGTTTAGACCCGTAATATGCTTTAGATATTCAAATTTTCCATAAATTGGGAAGCTAGGTGCAATGGTTTAGCCTAATGAGGTCGTAGAGTACAATATTTAGTTTTAAATAGTAAATCTTTGTATGGAATCAATTTCTGCTGTTAAATTCGACAACTTTCGACCCAGGTGGATGAAAATAGCCGTAATGGATCAGTTTAGACCCGTAATATGCTTTAGATATTCAAATTTTCCATAAATTGGGAAGCTAGGTGCAATGGCTTAGCCTAATGAGGTCGTAGAGTACAATATTTAGTTTTAAATGGTAAATCTTTGTATGGAATCAATTTCTGCTGTTAAATTCGACAACTTTCGACCCAGGTGGATGAAAATAGCCGTAATGGATCAGTTTAGACCCGTAATATGCTTTAGATATTCAAATTTTCCATAAATTGGGAAGCTAGGTGCAATGGTTTAGCCTAATGAGGTCGTAGAGTACAATATTTAGTTTTAAATAGTTAATCTTTGTATGGAATCAATTTCTGCTGTTAAATTCGACAACTTTCGACCCAGGTGGATGAAAATAGCCGTAATGGATCAGTTTAGACCCGTAATATGCTTTAGATATTCAAATTTTCCATAAATTGGGAAGCTAGGTGCAATGGTTTAGCCTAATGAGGTCGTAGAGTACAATATTTAGTTTTAAATAGTAAATCTTTGTATGGAATCAATTTCTGCTGTTAAATTCGACAACTTTCGACCCAGGTGGATGAAAATAGCCGTAATGGATCAGTTTAGACCCGTAATATGCTTTAGATATTTAAATTTTCCACAAATTGGGAAGCTAGGTGCAATGGTTTAGCCTAATGAGGTCGTAGAGTACAATATTTAGTTTTAAATAGTAAATCTTTGTATGGAGTCAATTTCTGCTGTTAACTTCGACAACTTTCGACCCTGGTGGATGAAAATAGCCGTAATAGATCAGTTTAGACCCGTAATATGCTTTAGATATTCAAATTTTCCACAAATTGGGAAGCTAGGTGCAATGGTTTAGCCTAATGAGGTCGTAGAGTACAATATTTAGTTTTAAATAGTAAATCTTTGTATGGAATCAATTTCTGCTGTTAAATTCGACAACTTTCGACCCGGGGGGATGAAAATAGCCGTAAAGGATCAGTTTAGACCCGTAATATGCTTAAGATATTCAAATTTTCCATAAATTGGGAAGCTAGGTGCAATGGTTTAACCTAACGAGTTTGTAGAGTACAATATTTAGTTTTAAATAGTTAATCTTTGTATGGAATCAATTTCTGCTGTTAAATTCGACAACTTTCGACCCAGGTGGATGAAAATAGCCGTAATGGATCAGTTTAGACCCGTAATATGCTTTAGATATTCAAATTTTCCATAAATTGGGAAGCTAGGTGCAATGGTTTAGCCCAATGAGGTCGTAGAGTACAATATTTAGTTTAAAATGGTAAATCTTTGTATGGAGTCAATCTCTGCTGTTAACTTCGACATCTTTCGACCCAGGTGGATGAAAATAGCCGTAATAGATCAGTTTAGACCCGTAATGCGATTTAGATATTCAAATTTTCCACAAATTGGGAAGCTAGGTGCAATGGTTTAGCCTAATGAGGTCGTAGAGTACAATATTTAGTTTTAAATAGTAAATCTTTGTATGGAATCAATTTCTGCTGTTCAATTCGACAACTTTCGACCCAGGTGGATGAAAATAGCCGTAAAGGATCAGTTTAGACCCGTAATATGCTTTATATATTCAAATTTTCCATAAATTGGGAAGCTAGGTGCAATGGTGTAGCCTAATGAGGTCGTGGAGTACAATATTTAGTTTTAAATAGTTAATCTTTGTATGGAATCAATTTCTGCTGTTAAATTCGACAACTTTCGACCCAGGTGGATGAAAATAGCCGTAATGGATCAGTTTAGACCCGTAATATGCTTTAGGTATTCAAATTTTCCACAAATTGGGAAGCTAGGTGCAATGGTTTAGCCTAATGAGGTCGTAGAGTACAATATTTAGTTTTAAATAGTTAATCTTTGAATGGAATCAATTTCTGCTGTTAAATTCGACAACTTTTGACCCAGGTGGATGAAAATAGCCGTAATGGATCAGTTTAGACCCGTAATATGCTTTAGATATTCAAATTTTCCATAAATTGGGAAGCTAGGTGCAATGGTTTAGCCTAATGAGGTCGTAGAGTACAATATTTAGTTTTAAATAGTAAATCTTTGTACGGAATCAATTTCTGCTGTTAACTTCGACAACTTTCGACCCAGGTGGATGAAAATAGCCGTAATGGATCAGTTTAAACCCGTAATTTGCTTAAGATATTCAAATTTTCCATAAATTGGGAAGCTAGGTGCAATGGTTTAGCCTAATGAGGTCGTAGAGTACAATATTTAGTTTAAAATGGTAAATCTTTGAATGGATTCAATTTCTGCTGTTAAATTCGACAACTTTCGACCCAGGTGGATGAAAATAGCCGTAATGGATCAGTTTAGACACGTAATATGCTTTAGATATTCAAATTTTCCACAAAGTGGGAAGCTAGGTGCAATGGTTTAGCTTAATGAGGTCGTAGAGTACAATATTTAGTTTTAAATAGTTAATCTTTGTATGGAATCAATTTCTGCTGTTAAATTCGACAACTTTCGACCCAGGTGGATGAAAATAGCCGTAATGGATCAGTTTAGACCCGTAATATGCTTTAGATATTCAAATTTTCCACAAATTGGGAAGCTAGGTGCAATGGTTTAGCCTAATGAGGTCGTAGAGTACAATATTTAGTTTTAAATAGTAAATCTTTGTATGGAATCAATTTCTGCTGTTAAATTCGACAACTTTCGACCCAGGTGGATGAAAATAGCCGTAATGGATCAGTTTAGACCCGTAATATGCTTAAGATATTCAAATTTTCCATAAATTGGGAAGCTAGGTGCAATGGTTTAGCCTAATGAGGTCGTAGAGTACAATATTTAGTTTTAAATAGTAAATCTTTGTATGGAATCAATTTCTGCTGTTAAATTCGACAACTTTCGACCCAGGTGGATGAAAATAGCCGTAATGGATCAGTTTAGACCCGTAATATGCTTTAGATATTCAAATTTTCCATAAATTGGGAAGCTAGGTGCAATGGTTTAGCCTAATGAGGTCGTAGAGTACAATATTTAGTTTTAAATAGTAAATCTTTGTATGGAATCAATTTCTGCTGTTAAATTCGACAACTTTCGACCCAGGTGGATGAAAATAGCCGTAATGGATCAGTTTAGACCCGTAATATGCTTTAGATATTCAAATTTTCCACAAATTGGGAAGCTAGGTGCAATGGTTTAGCCTAATGAGGTCGTAGAGTACAATATTTAGTTTTAAATAGTAAATCTTTGTATGGAATCAATTTCTGCTGTTAAATTCGACAACTTTCGACCCAGGTGGATGAAAATAGCCGTAATGGATCAGTTTAGACCCGTAATATGCTTTAGATATTCAAATTTTCCATAAATTGGGAAGCTAGGTGCAATGGTTTAGCCTAATGAGGTCGTAGAGTACAATATTTAGTTTTAAATAGTAAATCTTTGTATGGAATCAATTTCTGCTGTTAAATTCGACAACTTTCGACCCAGGTGGATGAAAATAGCCGTAATGGATCAGTTTAGACCCGTAATATGCTTTAGATATTCAAATTTTCCACAAATTGGGAAGCTAGGTGCAATGGTTTAGCCTAATGAGGTCGTAGAGTACAATATTTAGTTTTAAATAGTAAATCTTTGTATGGAATCAATTTCTGCTGTTAAATTCGACAACTTTCGACCCAGGTGGATGAAAATAGCCGTAAAGGATCAGTTTAGACCCGTAATATGCTTTAGATATTCAAATTTTCCACAAATTGGGAAGCTAGGTGCAATGGTTTAGCCTAATGAGGTCGTAGAGTACAATATTTAGTTTTAAATAGTAAATCTTTGTATGGAATCAATTTCTGCTGTTAAATTCGACAACTTTCGACCCAGGTGGATGAAAATAGCCGTAATGGATCAGTTTAGACCCGTAATATGCTTTAGATATTCAAATTTTCCATAAATTGGGAAGCTAGGTGCAATGGTTTAGCCTAATGAGGTCGTAGAGTACAATATTTAGTTTTAAATAGTAAATCTTTGTATGGAATCAATTTCTGCTGTTAAATTCGACAACTTTCGACCCAGGTGGATGAAAATAGCCGTAATGGATCAGTTTAGACCCGTAATATGCTTTAGATATTCAAATTTTCCATAAATTGGGAAGCTAGGTGCAATGGTTTAGCCTAATGAGGTCGTAGAGTACAATATTTAGTTTTAAATAGTAAATCTTTGTATGGAATCAATTTCTGCTGTTAAATTCGACAACTTTCGACCCAGGTGGATGAAAATAGCCGTAATGGATCAGTTTAGACCCGTAATATGCTTTAGATATTCAAATTTTCCATAAATTGGGAAGCTAGGTGCAATGGTTTAGCCTAATGAGGTCGTAGAGTACAATATTTAGTTTTAAATAGTTAAATCTTTGTATGGAATCAATTTCTGCTGTTAAATTCGACAACTTTCGACCCAGGTGGATGAAAATAGCCGTAATGGATCAGTTTAGACCCGTAATATGCTTTAGATATTCAAATTTTCCATAAATTGGGAAGCTAGGTGCAATGGTTTAGCCTAATGAGGTCGTAGAGTACAATATTTAGTTTTAAATAGTAAATCTTTGTATGGAATCAATTTCTGCTGTTAAATTCGACAACTTTCGACCCAGGTGGATGAAAATAGCCGTAATGGATCAGTTTAGACCCGTAATATGCTTTAGATATTCAAATTTTCCATAAATTGGGAAGCTAGGTGCAATGGTTTAGCCTAATGAGGTCGTAGAGTACAATATTTAGTTTTAAATAGTAAATCTTTGTATGGAATCAATTTCTGCTGTTAAATTCGACAACTTTCGACCCAGGTGGATGAAAATAGCCGTAATGGATCAGTTTAGACCCGTAATATGCTTTAGATATTCAAATTTTCCATAAATTGGGAAGCTAGGTGCAATGGTTTAGCCTAATGAGGTCGTAGAGTACAATATTTAGTTTTAAATAGTTAATCTTTGTATGGAATCAATTTCTGCTGTTAAATTCGACAACTTTCGACCCAGGTGGATGAAAATAGCCGTAATGGATCAGTTTAGACCCGTAATATGCTTTAGATATTCAAATTTTCCACAAATTGGGAAGCTAGGTGCAATGGTTTAGCCTAATGAGGTCGTAGAGTACAATATTTAGTTTTAAATAGTAAATCTTTGTATGGAATCAATTTCTGCTGTTAAATTCGACAACTTTCGACCCAGGTGGATGAAAATAGCCGTAATGGATCAGTTTAGACCCGTAATATGCTTTAGATATTCAAATTTTCCATAAATTGGGAAGCTAGGTGCAATGGTTTAGCCTAATGAGGTCGTAGAGTACAATATTTAGTTTTAAATAGTAAATCTTTGTATGGAATCAATTTCTGCTGTTAAATTCGACAACTTTCGACCCAGGTGGATGAAAATAGCCGTAATGGATCAGTTTAGACCCGTAATATGCTTTAGATATTCAAATTTTCCACAAATTGGGAAGCTAGGTGCAATGGTTTAGCCTAATGAGGTCGTAGAGTACAATATTTAGTTTTAAATAGTAAATCTTTGTATGGAATCAATTTCTGCTGTTAAATTCGACAACTTTCGACCCAGGTGGATGAAAATAGCCGTAATGGATCAGTTTAGACCCGTAATATGCTTTAGATATTCAAATTTTCCACAAATTGGGAAGCTAGGTGCAATGGTTTAGCCTAATGAGGTCGTAGAGTACAATATTTAGTTTTAAATAGTAAATCTTTGTATGGAATCAATTTCTGCTGTTAAATTCGACAACTTTCGACCCAGGTGGATGAAAATAGCCGTAAAGGATCAGTTTAGACCCGTAATATGCTTTATATATTCAAATTTTCCATAAATTGGGAAGCTAGGTGCAATGGTTTAGCCTAATGAGGTCGTAGAGTACAATATTTAGTTTTAAATAGTTAATCTTTGTATGGAATCAATTTCTGCTGTTAAATTCGACAACTTTCGACCCAGGTGGATGAAAATAGCCGTAATGGATCAGTTTAGACCCGTAATATGCTTTAGATATTCAAATTTTCCATAAATTGGGAAGCTAGGTGCAATGGTTTAGCCTAATGAGGTCGTAGAGTACAATATTTAGTTTTAAATAGTAAATCTTTGTATGGAATCAATTTCTGCTGTTAAATTCGACAACTTTCGACCCAGGTGGATGAAAATAGCCGTAATGGATCAGTTTAGACCCGTAATTTGCTTAAGATATTCAAATTTTCCATAAATTGGGAAGCTAGGTGCAATGGTTTAGCCTAATGAGGTCGTAGAGTACAATATTTAGATTTAAAATGTTAAATCTTTGTATGGAATCAATTTCTGCTGTTAAATTCGACAACTTTCGACCCAGGTGGATGAAAATAGCCGTAATGGATCAGTTTAGACCCGTAATATGCTTTAGATATTCAAATTTTCCACAAATTGGGAAGCTAGGTGCAATGGTTTAGCCTAATGAGGTCGTAGAGTACAATATTTAGTTTTAAATAGTTAATCTTTGTATGGAATCAATTTCTGCTGTTAAATTCGACAACTTTCGACCCAGGTGGATGAAAATAGCCGTAATGGATCAGTTTAGACCCGTAATATGCTTTAGATATTCAAATTTTCCACAAATTGGGAAGCTAGGTGCAATGGTTTAGCCTAATGAGGTCGTAGAGTACAATATTTAGTTTTAAATAGTAAATCTTTGTATGGAATCAATTTCTGCTGTTAAATTCGACAACTTTCGACCCAGGTGGATGAAAATAGCCGTAATGGATCAGTTTAGACCCGTAATATGCTTTAGATATTCAAATTTTCCACATAAATTGGGAAGCTAGGTGCAATGGTTTAGCCTAATGAGGTCGTAGAGTACAATATTTAGTTTTAAATAGTAAATCTTTGTATGGAATCAATTTCTGCTGTTAAATTCGACAACTTTCGACCCAGGTGGATGAAAATAGCCGTAAAGGATCAGTTTAGACCCGTAATATGCTTTAGATATTCAAATTTTCCATAAATTGGGAAGCTAGGTGCAATGGTTTAGCCTAATGAGGTCGTAGAGTACAATATTTAGTTTTAAATAGTAAATCTTTGTATGGAATCAATTTCTGCTGTTAAATTCGACAACTTTCGACCCAGGTGGATGAAAATAGCCGTAATGGATCAGTTTAGACCCGTAATATGCTTTAGATATTCAAATTTTCCATAAATGGGGAAGCTAGGTGCAATGGTTTAGCCTAATGAGGTCGTAGAGTACAATATTTAGTTTTAAATAGTAAATCTTTGTATGGAATCAATTTCTGCTGTTAAATTCGACAACTTTCGACCCAGGTGGATGAAAATAGCCGTAATGGATCAGTTTAGACCCGTAATATGCTTTAGATATTCAAATTTTCCACAAATTGGGAAGCTAGGTGCAATGGTTTAGCCTAATGAGGTCGTAGAGTACAATATTTAGTTTTAAATAGTTAAATCTTTGTATGGAATCAATTTCTGCTGTTAAATTCGACAACTTTCGACCCAGGTGGATGAAAATAGCCGTAATGGATCAGTTTAGACCCGTAATATGCTTTAGATATTCAAATTTTCCACAAATTGGGAAGCTAGGTGCAATGGTTTAGCCTAATGAGGTCGTAGAGTACAATATTTAGTTTTAAATAGTAAATCTTTGTATGGAATCAATTTCTGCTGTTAAATTCGACAACTTTCGACCCAGGTGGATGAAAATAGCCGTAATGGATCAGTTTAGACCCGTAATATGCTTTAGATATTCAAATTTTCCACAAATTGGGAAGCTAGGTGCAATGGTTTAGCCTAATGAGGTCGTAGAGTACAATATTTAGTTTTAAATAGTAAATCTTTGTATGGAATCAATTTCTGCTGTTCAATTCGACAACTTTCGACCCAGGTGGATGAAAATAGCCGTAATGGATCAGTTTAGACCCGTAATATGCTTTAGATATTCAAATTTTCCATAAATTGGGAAGCTAGGTGCAATGGTTTAGCCTAATGAGGTCGTAGAGTACAATATTTAGTTTTAAATAGTTAATCTTTGTATGGAATCAATTTCTGCTGTTAAATTCGACAACTTTCGACCCAGGTGGATGAAAATAGCCGTAATGGATCAGTTTAGACCCGTAATATGCTTTAGATATTCAAATTTTCCACAAATTGGGAAGCTAGGTGCAATGGTTTAGCCTAATGAGGTCGTAGAGTACAATATTTAGTTTTAAATATTCTATGAATCAATTTCTGCTGTTAAATTCGACAACTTTCGACCCAGTGGATGAAAATAGCCGTAATGGATCAGTTTAGACCCGTACGATATTCAAATTTTCCCCAAATTGGGAAGCTAGGTGCAATGGTTTAGCCTATGGGTTAGGTACAATATTTAGTTTTAAATAGTAAATCTTTGTATGGAATCAATTTCTGCTGTTAACTTCGACAACTTTCGACCCAGGTGGATGAAAATAGCCGTAATGGATCAGTTTAGACCCGTAATATGCTTTAGATATTCAAATTTTCCATAAATTGGGAAGCTAGGTGCAATGGTTTAGCCTAATGAGGTCGTAGAGTACAATATTTAGTTTAAAATGGTAAATCTTTGTATGGAGTCAATCTCTGCTGTTAACTTCGACAACTTTCGACCCAGGTGGATGAAAATAGCCGTAATAGATCAGTTTAGACCCGTAATTTGCTTTAGATATTCAAATTTTCCACAAATTGGGAAGCTAGGTGCAATGGTTTAGCCTAATGAGGTCGTAGAGTACAATATTTAGTTTTAAATAG
>JAEIGQ010000409.1:0-99357 GCA_018904275.1 Lordiphosa clarofinis
AGCTTCTTCCTCAACCTCTTTGCTGGTATATACAGCGAAGCAACAGGCTTCACAAGAGTCATGAGTCCTTGATCGACAGCAAAGAAGGTCCATATAACTCGGATACCTCACATCAAGAGTACTCTAATACTCATCGATTATTCCCAATTATTCCATATCACGAACGCCTTAAAAACTATATGGAGGCCCGTGCAAGAATTTTCAATGACCAAGTTGATTTAATTAGCCGTAAGCCTAAACGGTCCACTTTGCGATTGCGACATTACTGGCACAAAATAAAATCTACCAGAAAATAATTGATTTCTGCAGTCGTTAACGATGACGCAGATGGACGTCTATACGCGCCTGTGAACTTTCTTGAATTCTCAGAGCTTGGCTTGCCCGACACAGGAGCCAACATTAGCTGCATAGGTGCCAGTTTGGCTACTGGGCGTCATACCAACAGTTCCACAAAGTGTCTTCCAGCATTAAAACAGCGGATGGCAGAACTCATCCTGTTTTAGGACAAGTCTGTGTCGAGGTAGAATACAAAAACATTAAGCATCCTATGGTCTTTTTCGTAATCCCATCAATTACGAAGAGAGTAATACTGGAATTGATTTTGGAAGAAATTTGACATGGTTCCAGGGTTAATTTCTGGAATAGAAACAACTTCAACGCCAGAGGAATGCCTGTCTGGAAAGCAGTATCCTTTGACGGCAAAGCAGAGACTTCGTTTAGAAGCAGTGATAGGCTTATTTCCGAATTTTGACGAGCAAGGGCTTGCCAAGACTTCTTTACTACAACATGAAATTGACGTAGGCTTGGCAAAACCAGTTAAACAACGGTTCTACCCTGTTTCACCTGCGGTCGAAAGCTTAATGTACAAAGAGTTAGACCGAATGCTTGCGTTAGGGGTAATAGAGAGGTCCAACAGTCCTTGGAGCTCTGCGATGCGTATGGTACTCAAGCCGGGAATGGTGTGCTTATGTCTGGATGCTCGGGTAATTAACGAGCTAACAAAAAAAGGACGCGTATCCTGTTCCTAGTATTGAGATTATATTTTCAAGATTGCCAAAAGCTAATTTGATTACTAAAATAGATTTGAAAGATGCGTTCTGGCAAATCGCGTTAACTCCAGAGTCAAGGGCATTACAGCATTCACAGTTCCCGGCCGCCCGCTGTACCAATTTACAGTGATGCCATTTGGACTGTGCAATGCTCCCCAAACCATGTGTCGCCTGATGGACGAATTAATTCCGCCTGAGCTAAAGCATTGTGTGATTGGTTATTTGGACGATCTTTGCGGGGTCTCGAAAGACTTTGACACTCATTTGTCGATACTTGTGAGATTAGCGGAGCAATTACGAAAGGCTAACCTAAATCTTAACATTACGAAAAGCAAATTTTGCGTAACTGAGGTAGCGTACCTAGGTTATGTAATAGGCAACGGTGGTATTGCTACAGATCCTGCAAAAGTCGAGTCAATCAGAGGATGGCCCACTCCTAAAACCCTTAGACAAGTCAGAGGATTCCTAGGCCTAGTTGGATGGTACCGTAGGTTCATCGAGAACTTTGCGGACGTTACCTTTCCAATAACTGAGCTGTTGTCCAAAAAAAAAGAAATTTGCCTGGAACGATTCAGCCCAAAAGGCATTCGAACATCTAAAAGATCTGTTGACATCTGCTCCTATTATGAGTAATCCGGACTTCACAAAAAAATTTTACGTTCACTGCGATGCAAGCGACTTTGGCAAAGGCGCAGTCTTAGTTCAGAAATCGGACGATGGTGCTGAAAAGCCCGTAGCTTTCATGTCAAAAAAACTCAATACCGCTCAACGCAATTAGAGAGAGAATGCCTGGCAGCATTAGAAGCCAGATTTAGATTAGTGTTATATCGAACTACAAGTATTCGAGGTCATCACAGACCACGCAAGCTTGGTTTGGCTAATGAAGCAGCCGAACTTAAAAGGTAGACTTGCTCGGTGGGCTATGAAGCTCCAAAGCTATAAATTCATTGTCAGCCATAGAAGAGGTCGTGAAAATGTAGTACCAGATGCGCTTTCAAGAATCCACGCTGAAGAAGTGTTAGTGTTAGAAGAAATTGGTACAGAAATATATATAAACTCATCCCATTTTAATGACGAAGACTATGATAACTTAAAGACCAAAATACTTCGAAACGAGAGTCAATATCCTGATGTTAAGATCATAGATCAATTTGTTTATATTCGTACTGAACATGATGATGGCACAGCCCAACGAAAACAATCCATGTGGAAGCTCTGGATCCCAGTAGGCTTGAGAGGCGAGAGTCATAAGGAGAGCACATGATGTTACCGTTTGTTCACACGGGGGCATGGTGAAAACAATAGAGTTAATCGGACGTAATTTTTATTGGCCTGGCTTAGTATCACAAGTGCGCGATTATATTCGAAACTATGAGGTTTGTAAAACCACAAAAGCGCCGAATCATACATTGAAATCGCCCATGGGTAAAGTAATAGTATCTATTCGTCCCTTTCAGCGGTTGTTTATAGATTTTCTAGGACCTTATCCTAGAAGCAAGAAAGGACACATAGGGTTACTTATTGTGGTCGACCACCTGTCAAAATTTCATTGGTTGTGTCCCCTCAAAAAGTTTACGGCATCTGTGATTAAAAAGTATCTTGAAAATCACATTTTCTTCGCGTTTGGCATTCCCGAAACACTTGTAAGTGACAGTTTAAAGCAGTAGACTTTAATGCGTGGTTGACATCCCTGGGGATAAAGCATGTTTATACGGCTTTATACTCGCCACAGTCAAATGCTTCAGAACGCCTTAACCGTTCTATAATATCGGCTATTCGAGCTTATCTGCGGGAAGACCATACCGAATGGGACTTACATATACATGCAATTAGTTGTGCATTGCGCAATAGCTTACACCAAAGTATAGGAGTCTCCCCTTACCATTCATTGTACGGTTTTGATATGGCCACACATGGATCCCATTTTGACCTTTTGAAAAAATTAAGTCTTCTAGATGAACCTGAAAATGTTCTTCAGCGAGATGACCAACTTAAGTTGTTGCGAAAGGAGATTCGGCAAAACATAGCGCAAGCATATGACCAAAATGCGCAGCATTATAACCTGTGTACAATTTCAAATAGGTCATGAAGTTTTTGGGCGAAATTTTTCCCAAAGCAATTTTTCAAAGAACATAACCTATCATGCTAAGGATATTAGGCAGTAACTGTTTTCTTTAGGCTAATTCCCCTGGTAAGAGCCCTAGAATTCGCCTGTGGTGTAATGAACAGTTCTGCTTGACATAATGTTAACTTTGAGATGAGTATTTATTTTGCTTATTACCCTACGGCTGAGACGTTTCGTGCTTTATTTTTGTTTCAAATAAATTCAACGTATTTAGTGACCATAACGGCTAAATAATCGATGAAAAAATCTTACGTTACAACGTAACGCACTAACAATTTCCCCGTATTTGAGCGAGTTGCAAATGTAAAATGTGACAGTTCTCATACTCAATTTGTGGCTCACAAGGCTTAAAGCAACTTACAATTTCCGGGAGCGTTCTTTTCCGCTTGAACCATCCACCCAGCTAGACGTGATCATCCACAGAGTAATACCAATTAAAGTCTAACCCTTAAGTTAAGGGAAAAGTTATATTTTCTCAGCCATCCGGCTTACTGTGGAATTTATTTATCTTAATTAATACAGAATCAAACCGAAAGATCTCGTAAGTGTTGATTTTCTATTAAAATTAAAGACTCGTCCATTTCTAAATGGATTTCCTTCCTTTAGACGAGTTTTTGGCGAGAAGACATCCAAACTTCATCCAAATTATTAATTTATAATTGTGGAGCAGCAGCTCAGGTAAAAATAATTAGCCCCACTCCAGCTAAATTAGCAAAAAGCAAAGTTGCGTCACCTCCCATCTTCACAGATTTTTTTCCCACTGGACTAGCATTGAGCAATCAACCTATGTAAAAGCTCCAAAAAACTCAATTCCTCTCGCACGAGATGCGAGGGAGACGAGGGCTTGTGTCTCAAGTGCTAGCCTCAGTCGTGGTTCAACCTGCCTGGTCTAACCTGCAAAACGCTTAACCTAAGCAGCCTCAGAATTTGCAGAAAGAACGTCGTTAATCATCGAATCCACAGCCTTATCAATTCATCAGCAAAATTAATACACCATCCACATAAAAAGTGTCAAAGCAGTGTACATCCACGTTCATCATGATTTCATCCTCAAATTCTTCAACATGTGCAAGTGAAAAGTGCTTAAACATACCCTGCTACCTAATGCAAGTTTGAAAAGAAATGCCAAATAATACATTAGAGAGGGTACATAAATTGCATTAAGTCAAGCATCAAGCATACATAAAAACCTAAAACGAAAAGTGTCGAGTGATCACCCACACAAAGAAGTGAGGGTGAAAAGAGAACTTCCAAAAGAATAAGTCCAGCTCAATTTAAAATAAGTAAATTTAAACTTTTTGCATTTAGTTTTTTTATAATTTTTATCAAATTTTTTGTTGTGGCATATCTATTTTTTTTCTTTTTTTTCTGGTGAAAAGTGGGTTGAAAGTTTCAACCAAATCAAATAAGGAACAAAGAAAAACAACTGTCCAATGTGTGTCAACTAAATAATATTTTAATATATGTCCAAAAATCAAGCAAAGTTTCTAAATTCATCTGTAACCACGAAGGCCTTCGGAGGATACAATCGGGTGAGTGTATTAGAGACCTGCACGAGTAAGTAAAAAAGTAATCGAGAATTACTCGCCGAGTATGATTACAAATGAGTACGATTACCTAGCTGTCAATTTGGCACCGTAGCATCGTAGGAACCGCACCGTTTTAATCATTTTTACTCATTTTTACTTTTCAGGGATCGGAATCGCCCTTTACCTGCAGCTCTTGAGACTGACGGCTTATTAAACCGCGAAATAATACCAAAGAGGATAAAAAATAGTAATAAAAAAAAGACAGTGCAAATAAATGATAAATCATGGCGGAATCATTGCATAAGTGCAATTCGCAGCTAAGGGTTCTCCGTGGTAATAAAAACGCTACCTACTTAAGAAACTGCTTTCCATGGACAAAAATGACCACACATAACAGCATTACCATGATTATGACGATGCCGAACCGCAGTAAAATACCATGGATGACCAATGGTTAAAAAGATCATAAAGATCATAAGGAATGTTTCAAACCACTTTTCGTGACTGACAAATCATCAAATCGCGGAAAAATACCGTTGAGGATCAAAAATAGTAATAATGTCAAACAAACAGGAAAAAAACCATGTAAGGATCATTACATACGCGCAGTTCGCAGCTAAGGGTTATCCGTGGAATTAAAACCGCTAAATACTAAGAAACTGGTTTCAAGGCCACAATCGATTTCATATAACTACATTACCATGATTATGACTAACCTCTAGTGGATGACCCTTAACAAAGAACTTAAAAGAAGAAATTTTCATCAAAATTTCCGAAAATTTTTACAAATTAATTGCCGGTGTGGTCATCCATGGTATTTATCGTGGTTCAATATTATCATAATCATGTGAATGTAGTGCTCATGTGTCATGTGCCCTTAGATGTGTTTATGCATTAATCCTGGCTTGATTTTTTACTTGGTTGGAAGTAAAGTTTGTTTGACATTATTAATATTTTGAACCGCAACGGTATTTTTCCGCGATTTGATGATTTGTGGATGCAGGCTCCCAAACTGTGCCACCAAAATTAATCCTTGCTAATATTTTTATTATTATTATTTTATTTTTAATTTAATTTTATTTTTGACGGTTCTACGATTATGATCGTACGATGCCACGATGCCGACTACTACTCGGCACCGTAAAAATGAGTACATGATTACACACAAGTATCGTGGCATCGTCAAAATGATTACTTTTACCTGTAATCATACGGTGCCGGAATCACTCGTGCAGGTCTCTAGAGTGTATAATAACCAAAATATATTTATTTGATTCCACACTATAAACCATAATCAGCTGGAAGAGAAAGAGTGCAAATAACCGAGTTTTGATAACACTCAATTAACAACCAAACGGCTCATTTGCTTGCTCCCAATATTGGCAAGGTTTCACTCATTTGCACATTTTCTTCTCCACTTATTTGGTTTGCTGATGGCAAGCTTGACTTTTGTTTTGAGTCTTATTATACCGCGGGACAAACCCGTGTCTCTGTTTTGAGTGGGTTGTTTAAATGGCATTAATTTTGGCTGAAGAAGAAGAACAAACTCAATATGTATATTCAGCCTAGTACAAACTTCTGATCGCACAGTGCGAGGCACATGAATATGTTCACTTTTCCAAACTGAAGTTTAAACTCTTTTTTTCGAAGACACGCTTCTCATGCAACAAAAATACAAGGATATGCATTAAAATAGAAACGCCACAAAAAAATTAAAATTCTTTTTTTGAATCAAATGAAGTAAATGCCTACATACCCATATTTTAGCATAAAAATATAATAATCTCTTATCTTATATTCTATACTATTTTGCTATTAATTTTATAATCAAGGTTATGATATGTATTGAAATTTAATGAAGTTATGATCTTTTGATCGAGAATAATCAATTGTCATGAATTCTGAAGAAAATATTTTTTTGAGTTTTGTTAAATAAACTAAGTTGAAATGCGATATTAAAGTTTACTATTTTTCCTTGTAAGGTAAAAAGGGGTAACAGGATGCTGTAGCTGTATATGGGATTTTCTTAAATCACTCTCTAATAGAAAATCATTTGGTAGGGAGGGTGAAGAAGCGACACTACATTACCATCTCAGTAGTGTACCATTTGGTGCGAGTTTGGTGTATTTACTTTTCAATTCATCTTTATCTATCTATCTATATTTTATTATTTGTGCAGTTATGCAAATAAAAGTGCGCTCGCGATTTAATTAATTATGTAGTATGGGTGTTGTTGGGTGAAAGTCAAAAAACCCCCCCACAGGCTGACTGCTAGTCGTTTGCCAGAAGTCCCAACCGACTCACTCCCCATTACAACAGTGGTTCCAGTCTAACACGGTTTATAATATCCCCCTATTATTTATCTTCTACTTGTGGGTAAAAACAACCCCCCCCTCCCCCGCCGACCACGAAGATTTTGTTTTTTTTTTGGTTATTGTTTGATTTTTGTTTCATAAAAAATTTTTTATTAAAAATTTTTAATTTTTTGTTTTTTTTTTTTTTCTCCCTAAATATTTTTTTATTTTTTTTTTTTTATTGTTCAGCCTAGTAAAAACTTCTGATCGCACAGTGCGAGGCACATGAATATGTTCACTTTTCCAAAACTGAAGTTTAAAATCTTTTTTTTCGAAGACATGCTTCTCATGCAAGAAAAATACAAGGATATGCATTAAAATAGAAACGCCACAAGAAAATTAAAATTATATTTTTGAATTAAATGAAGTAAATGCCTACATACCCATATTTTAGCATAAAAATATAATAATCTCTTATCTTATATTCTATACTATTTTGCTATTAATTTTATTATCAAGGTTATGATATGTATTGAAATTTAATGAAGTTATGATCTTTTTGATCGAGAATAATCAATTGTCACGAATTCTGAAGAAAATATTTTTGAGTTTTGTTAAATAAACTAAGTTGAAATTAGAGCCCTGCACGAGTGCACACTAAACAAAAAATTATTCAATCTCGTTGAAATGAATTGTGTGTTACAGGCAACAGTATCAATGCTCACACTGTCAAAGCGAGACATTTTACTTAACTATCTAGTATCTGATTGGGAGTTGATGATCTACTTCGATTCGTTAACAAAGCCAGTGTGAGTGCTAGCATTAGCAAAGGAACTTAATCTATGTATATGATAGGAAAATCACACTGAGAACACTGTTAAAACTGTTAACACTATGAACATTATTAAAACTAGCAACCAGGGTTCGTTTACAACACGAAATATTTCGTGCACTGATCAATGCATAAGCGCAGTTCACAGCTATGGGATCCCCATGGTATCAAAACCGCTAAGTGCTTAAGAAACTGTTTTTTAAGACCAAAATCGACCGCACATAACTACAAAACCATGATTATGAAAATATTGAATTGCAATCAATAGCATGTTTCAAACCACTTTCCGTGACTGACAAATCGTTAAATCGCGGAAAATTACCAAAGAGGTTCAAAAATAATAATAATGCCAAACAAACTTCACACCCAACCAAGAGGAAAATTATGCAAGGGTAAATGCAGAGCGGAATTAAAAGCTGAAATAACTCCGTGGTAATAAAACCGCTAAGTGCTTAAGAAACAGACCTGCAAGGCGACAAATGACCACAGATATCTTAATAATCATGTATATGACAATACTGAACCGCGATAAATACCATGGATAACCAATGTCAAAGAATATAGTCGAGATCATAAAGAATGTTTTAAATCACTTTTCGAGTCTGACTCTTTAGTAAATCCCGAAAAAATACCAAGGAGGATAAAAAATAGTAATATTGCAATTTTTATTTATTTGTCCGTTTCACCTATTATTCTTTTTTTTTATTTTCCATATTTATATTTAAAAACATAATTTCGTTCACCATGTCATCATTTCCGGATATAGAGCTTCTTTTTTCGCATATTAAATTCCTTGCATGCGAAAAAACTCTTTCTGATGATGCAGACGACGCTGGTATGGCGAAAATTTTGCAACTAACTTTGTATAACAAGGGAAACTGGCCTTCGTTTTCCTTCCACCAGAGCAACACGTTGAATTGATCGGTCATGGGAATTATTATATTCGAGTAAGCTGTTACTTCTCTTGTAATAATGTCATCGACAGACTGCTCTGCGGGTGATTCCAAGAAATCCGACAAAAATTCATCGAATGTATTCGAATGTGCTAACAACTCTGAGGTCTCTTGTTTGTCGTTGCAAATCAGTCTCATCAAATCCTTGCAATCTTCAATGGTCTTGTCACGGTCCACTTGTTTTAGCTGGTTTGTTGGAGGAAACAAATACAGCGCAATTTTGTGATACTTCGTAATATACTTTAAAATAACAGTGTTAATATAATAATCCAACGATGATTTCAATTTTTCCACAACAACATTTTCTGAACTACCGTCTTTACACATTTTTTGAAGAGCATGAATTCGTGGGATAACCCATTGAAGAGTGGGGTAACCATCCGCTTCTAGAAACTTCGATGCGTGCTCGATTTTTGCAAGTACTTGCGTAACTGCTCTAATATCGCCTAAGTTTAACGATTCTATTCGATCAATTTCATTTTTTCTCATTAAAATAGAGTTGACATCATGCCAATTGTCTTCAATCGATTTCATAGTATAATAAATGGTATTCCATCTCGTTGGACAAACACCCTTGAGACTTAAGTCAAGATTAGTGTTTTCTCCGGATTTCTTAAAATATTTGGCCAGTTTTCCGCATATTTTTTCCATCTTTAACAATTCTGGAACATACTTAAATGTCTTTTCGACAACATTATTCAAAAGGTGGTTGATGCAATGAATGTGGGCATATTCTTTAAATGCAGCTATCATGTTTGATCCACGATCTGTAACAATTATCGCATCATCTAACTGCAAGTCGAAAGCCTCTAAACATTCTTTTACTTTATTACAAACAAATAGTCCTGCGAATAAACATGATTAACAAGACCAAAAACGAACACTTCAGTATTATTTAGGCGTACCTGTTGCAGATTCTCCATTCATGCCTATCATTGCTAACAGCCGGTTCTTCATTTTACCTTCACATATATAATGTAAAGTTACGCATATATAGGATTTTTGGGAAAAACTATCCGTCCACGCGTCTGACGTGATTGCATATCCATTACCTTTTATTAATGATATTTCCTTCATTATTAAAGCGAGTTCCTTTTTATAAAGATCCGTAACATTTCGTGATACCGTTGTTGGATGAGGAAGCAGTTGGTTCACGTTAACATTAGGTCCAAGGCGATTTCCTATTTCAAGGGCAAGTGATATAAGGTCTTTTATCCCAGAATCGCTTATAACACTGAATGGCCGACAATTTTGAACGACCCACTTCGTCACAGTCCTTGTGACCGATGATTTCGTTTCTGCATCTACGTGTATAGTAGGTTCATTCTCTTTACCAAGCACGTTTATTTTGCAGATCCTGTAGCATTTATGTCGAACTAAATTCGACGTAGAGCCATTATATTTAAAAACACTTGAGCATGTTCGGCACGCAACTACATTTGGAATTTCATTTCTTGTCTCCCCAAGTACATGGCCAAACACGTCCCACACCTTGCTTCTACCGTGTTTTCCGCTAATGGTATAGAGGCCACTTGTTATATTGCCCCTTATTTCAGACACTGTTCCAGATGGTGGCGGACTCTATGGAACATATTTATAAAACAAAAAATTTAATAAATGTTCTTGTTTATTATTATCGCGTACAATTTTAAACCTATATACTTACATTGCGAGAATTTTTCTCCATTTTTTTTTTTAAATAACAAACTGTTAACACTGTTAACACGAACTGAAACTAGTGTGAGACCGAGACATACGACATGACAAGAATCACATGGCAGGTTAACTTTGACTCAATGAATCTTTGAATTAAAATGAAATTCAATAATTCAATAAGAGCTGTTTCGTTTCGACATATGAATCGGTTTGATAGTGTTCACAGTGTGATTGCCTACTGTTAACAATGATTTAGTGTGAGCTCGTGCAGTACTTTACGTTAGGGGTCAAAAGTTCTGTTTGCCCCAAATTTACAGTGTGTAAATTTCTATATCGTCTCAATACTGCTTTACGAATGTAGGTGTTAAAATTCTGTATCCTCTTAACCTGTTTTCTGGTTGCACAACAAAAATTCTATAAAACTTCTGCCTGCCCCCCGGCAGGCAAGAGTGTAGAAGCACTCTTTACGAGAATGCTTTCTGCAAACGAAGGAATTTCGCAACTACAATTGGGGAATATTCGTCAAACAGCGACAGCGGGACCCTTTAAGACTTAGCTCTTTCGGTTATGGGGAGGTTCTTTGCTGCTGCCAACATTCTAGACTACGAATAATATTATTATAGAGTCCCTACAGAGAAATGCACAATGGTACGTCCTGAGCGCACGAACAAAAACTCAAAACTAAATACAGGTCCAATTTCTACAAATACATTTTGATATGTCCGTCAAGAAGCAATGTGGTGGTAGCTTAGATGTTAATTGCCACCTTTTTTCTTAACCCACCCGACCATGGCCTTCAACTGATTTGACAGTTGTGGACCCCTTTTGCAAGACCTCTTTACCTTTTTATGTCCCCATGTCGTGAGAAAGCAAACTTAGAACATCATTTTCAAATTATAACACAGTACAACACTAAAAAAAAGCCCGGTATAAGACCCATAAATTATGATAAAAGACACCTTTGTAAGCTTCACATCATACCCAGTTTTTCATATCCACCCTCGGATCGCGTTTAATGGGTACTTTTGTACTTGACCTACTACAACAATTTTAGCTTAGTTTTTAATGACTTAAGATAAAATTTTCCAAAATTCAGCAAATGTGGACAGGGTCATTGGGAACGACATATAAAAAATTCACTCAATTCGCGCAAACGGTTAAGGTACCTCCAGAAGGAGTTAAACCTTCATTCTTCAATATCTTTAAAAGCGCACGGTAGATTTTTCTTAAAATTGTTGCTTATGATGGTATAATGGGCTATTGCATTTCCCTAAGAGATGGTACTCAACAGCCAAAAATCCGAGAATTGGAGTACCATTTTTGGACACACCCACAAATCAATTCATGTAGGCCATGAACAAGATCTAAAAATAGACAGTTCTGCGTTTTCAGTTTTGCCAACGAAGCTTTGGTTCGCGGTTTATAGGCATTTTTGTGCCAGCAACTGCCTTAGAACAACATTGACCATTTAGGTAAAACCAGCTTCACAAAAATTATGGAATTAAATTTATAAGTAAATTGCTTCATTGCAAGCAGGAAAACAGATCATATCATTTAAATACTTTAGTTCAGCGCATCTTGGTGTACCACGGATGGCCCACCAAAGACAATTTTGGTTAAAGATTTACTTTTTCTTGGTGGAAAAGACGAATCTTAATCATAAGATTAATTGCAAAATTTTTGGGGGAGGCTGTGATACCCAGATGGTAAATGTTGTTCTAAGGCAATTGCTGGTACAAAATTGCCTATAAAACGCGAACCAAAGCTTCCTTGGTGAAACTGAAAACACAGTTCAGTCTATTTGTACGTCGGGTATATAGTTCATATGGAGTGCTCCGTGGTGAATATAAAATTGGTACTCCAATTCGCGGTTTTTTGGCTGTCGAGTACCATCTCTTAGGGAAATGCAATAGCCCATTATACCATCATAAGCAACAATTTTAAGAAAAATCTACCGTAAGCTTTTAAAGATATTGAAGAATGAAGGTTTAACTCTTTCTGGAGGTACCTTAACCGTTTGCGCGTATTGAGTGAATTTTTTATATGTCGTTCCCAATGACCCTGTCCACATTTGCTGAATTTTGGAAAATTTTATCTTAAGCCATTAAAAACTAAGCTAAAATTGTTGTAGTTGTGTGTTGCAAGTACAAAAGTACCCATTAAACGCGATCCGAGGGTGGATTTGAAAAACTGGGTATGAGGTGAAGCTTACAAAGGTGTCTTTTATCATAATTTATGGGTCTTATGCCGGGCTTTTAAAAAAAGTTGGATTTTGTCGAACTGTGTAATTATCGACAATATAAAGTACAATCTTTGTGTGTAAGATTATGGAGATTCATTATTGGGAACTAATAATTAATAAAAAAATTAAGAAAACTTCATAAATGACCATCATTCTGCTTCTTGGAGTAGTGTGTTCCTATACGCTACCTAATATTGAAATACTTCAAGGCAATACTTAATTAAGACTCTAAATTAATTATATGAATAAGGAATCAGAAGATTTATAGATATTTTCATTATTTAGTGGCGGGAATTTAACTGGCAATTTCAATATTCATACATTTTTATAGATGATACAACCCATTGGTTATGCAAAAGATTTCCTTGAAATTCTTATATGTGATCTCTTGCACAATGGCCAATCAAATTCAAAGTGAAACATGGGATGAATACTCATGATGATTTTTAATAATTAATTTCTGTGCAAATACTGTTTATCTCGCGCTCATTTTAAGCAATGTATGTTGATCTCTATATAGAGATGCTCCGCCTAATGCTTCTTCCTTCGGGTGTATGAAAATCTTGGACGTCACGCGAGCCACGATTCTGAGGCAATTGCTTGTACAAAGACAGCCATAGCCTGTGACTTAAGGGTCCGATGGTGAATCTAAAAACGCAGTTCGGTCTATTTTGATCTCTAGTTTATGACCTATATTGCCTCGATGATGGGTGCTGTCAAATGTGGTACCCACAATCGCGGTTTTTCGATGCATGTTACCATCTCTTAAGTACACATTTTATTAGTCCGTATCTCAATCAAGTTAAAATCTTACACAATTCTATCGAGTGGTTTTCCATTAATTCCATATTCTAAGTTAGACCTCCATGGGCATGGTACTAACCGTTTATCCGTTGAAGGCGGGAATTTTATATTAGAATACTGGTGATTCCTTTCAGCTTTGGTGAATTTTGCAAAATTTTAGCTCTCATATTTTTTTAACCAGCAATAGAGGTTGTAACTTTGTGTTGCTAGAATAAAAGTGCCCATTAAACGCGAACTTGACGTGCTCCAGAAAAACTGGGTATGAGGTGTTGCTACCTGATGCCTCTAGTTTCACAATTTATTGGTCCTAGTCCCAGGCAATTTTTAGTGTTCCACAGTGTAATATTAACTTAACCCTATACCTCTCTAATGAGTAGTTGATGGTAAAAGAATAGAAACATTTAAAATTCTGGGAATATTGTGGGTTGAAGCAATTGTTCATTACATAAGTCACGGGCTATGGCTATCTTTGTACAAGCAATTGCCTCAGAACAACATTTACCATATGGGTATCAAGAGCGTCTCCAAAATTATGCAATAAATCCTATGAATAAAAGTCGTCATTTCCATTAAGAAAATCAAAAATTTTGTTTTTAAAATGTCTTTGGTGGACAAACCGCGATACGCTAAGATGCCTTGAACTGATGTATTTAAATGATCCGATCTGTTTTTCTGCTGGTATTTAAGCACTTTACTCATAAGATTAATTCCATAATTTTGGTGAAACTGGTTTCACCTAAATGGTCAATGTTGTTCGAAGGCAATTGCTAGTATATAAATGCCTAAGAACCGCGAACCAAACCTTTATTGGTAAAACTGAAAACGCGATTCAGTCTATTTTGATCTCTAGTTTATGGCCTATATTGCCTCGATGAAGGGTGCTGTCACATGTGGTACCCACCATCGCGGTTTTTCGATGCATGTTACCATCTCTTAAGTACACATTTTATTAGTCCGTATCTCAGTATAGTTAAAATCTTATACAATTCTATCGAGTGGTTTTCCATTAATTCCACTTTCTAAGTTAGACCTCTATGGGCGGGGTACTAACCGTTCATCCGTTGAAGGCGTTAATTTTATATTAGAATACTGGTGATTCCTTTCATCTTTGGTGAATTTTTCAAAATTTTAGCTTTCATCTTCTTTTAACCAGCAACAGAGGTTGTAGCTTTGTGTTGCCCATTAACCGCGAACTTGACGTGCTCCAGAAAAACTGGGTATGAGGTGTTGCTACCTGATGCCTCTAGTTTCACAATTTATTGGTAAATTATGATAAAAGGCACCTTGTGAGCATCACCTCATACCCAGTTTTTCAAATGCACCTCGGTTCGCGTTTAATAGGTACTTTTTGTACTTGCAACACACAACGACAATAATTTTAACTAAGTTTTCAATGGATTAAGATAAAATTCTCCAAAATTCAGCAAATGTGGACAGGGTCATTGGGAACGACATATACAAAATTCAATTAATTCGTTGTGTATGATGGTATAATGGGCTATTGCATGTCCCTAAGAGATGGTACCTGACAGCCAAAAAACCGCGAATTGGAGTACCAATTTTATTTTCACCCACGAAGCGCTATATATGAACTATATACCCGACGTACAAATAGACTGAACTGTGTTTTCAGTTTCACCAAGGAAGCTTTGGTTCGCGTTTTATAGGCAATTTTGTACCAGCAATTGCCTTAGAACAACATTTACCATCTAGGTATCACAGCCTCCCCCAAAAATTATGCAATTAATCTTATGAGTAAAATTCGTCGTTTCCACCAAGAAAAAGTAAATCTTTAATAAAAATTGTCTTTGGTGGGCAATCCGTGGTACACCAAGATGCGCTGAACTAAAGTATTTAAGTGATATGATCTGTTTTCCTGCTTGCAATGAAGCAATTTACTTATAAAATAAATTTCATAATTTTTGTGAAGCTGGTTTTACTCACATGGTCAATATTGTTCTAAGGCAGTTGCTGGCACAAAAATGCCTAGAGACCGCGAACCAAGGCTTCGTTGGCAAAACTGAAAACGCAGATCTGTCTATTTTTAGACCTTGTTTATGGAGTATATGAATTGATTTGTGGGTGAGTCCAAACAGAGTACTCCATATCGCGGTTTTTTGGCTGTCGAGTACCATCTCTTAGGGACATGCAATAGCCCATTATACCATCATACACAACGATTTTAAAGATATTGAAGAATGAATGTTTAACTCCTTCTATAGGTACCTTAACCGTTTGCGCGAATTAAGTGAATTTTACATATGTCGTTCCCAATGACCCTGTTCACATTTGCTGAATTTTGGAAATTTTTATTTTAAGCCATTAAAAACTAAGCTAAAATTGTTGTAGTTGTGTGTTGCAAGTACAAAAGTACCCATTAAACGCGAACCGAGGGTGCATGTGAAAAACTGGGTAAGAGGTGAAGCTTACAAAGGTGTCTTTTATCATAATTTATGGATCTTATGCCGGGCTTTTAAGAAAAGTTGGATTTTGTCCAACTGTGTTATTACACAGTGGAACAAAATTCAACTTTTTTTTTTGCCTGGGACCAATAAATTGTGAAATTAGAGGCAGCTAGTAGCAACTCCTCATACCCTGTTTCTCTGGATCACATCAAGTTCGTGTTTAATGGGCATATTTATACTAGCAACACAAAGCTACATCCTCTGTCGCTGGTTAAAACAAGATGAGAGCTAAAATTTTGGAAAATTCACCAAATTTAGAGGGAGTCACCACCGTTGTAATACCACATTCCCGCCTCCAATGGACAAGCGGTTAGTACCCCGCCCATAGAAGTCTAACTTAGAAATTGAATTAATGGAAAACCACTCGATAGAATTGTATGAGATTTTAACTATATTGAGATACGAACTAATAAAATGTGTACTAAAGAGATGGTAACATGCATCGAAAATCCGCGATGGTGGGTACCACATTTGACAGCACCCATTATCGAGACTATATAGGCCATAAACTAGAGATTAAAATAGACCGAACTGCTTTTTTAGATTAACCATCGGACCCTTAACACACGGTCTATGGCTATCTTTGTACAAGCAATTGCCTCAGAACAACATTGACCATATGGGTATCAAGTGCTTCTCCAAAATTATGCAATAAATCCTATGAATAAAATTCGTCATTTCCACTAAAAAAAAAAAAAATTTGTTTTAAAAATATCTTTGGTGGACAAACCGCGATACGCTAAGATGCCTTGAGCTGATGTTGTAGTATTAGTACACAGAGAAAAAAAGATCCCCGTAGAATGGATATTCGAAATATCCACTTAAGATCCATTTTTTTAAATATTATTTTCACATTTTTCAGCTCCTTTGGATGGAAAAAAAAGATCAATGAAATATTTTTTCTCTGATATTTCCTTTTTAAGCGAAAATAAATCGATTTCGAAAATATCCAATGGATCCCAAAAAAGGATAGTTAACTATCCAGTCCAAATGGATATCGAAAATATCCTGAGGATCATCAGAAACTATCCTTTTTTTTCTCTGTGTAGTAGTAGTCTTTATTTATATGAAATTTTCAGATTTTCATTGTAACATTTTGTGCCGACATTAAAAGACATGTTTAGAGTGGAACAAAATGATACTTTTTTTTTTGCCTGGGACTGGGACCAATAAATTGTGAAACTAGAGGCATTCGGTAGCAACACATCATACCCAGTTTTTCTGGAGCACGTCAAGTTCGCGTTTAATGGGCACTTTTATACTAGCAACACAAAGCTACAACCTCTGTTGCTGGTTAAAAGAAGATGAAAGCTAAAATTTTGAAAAATTCACCAAAGATGAAAGGAATCACCAGTATTCTAATATAAAATTCGCGCCTCCAATGGACAAGCGGTTAGTACCATGCCCATAGAGGTTTAACTTAGAAAGTGGAATTAATGGAAAACCACTCGATAGAATTGTATAAGATTTTAACTATATTGAGATACGGACTAATAAAATGTGTACTTAAGAGATGGTAACATGCATCGAAAAACCGCGATGGTGGGTACCACATTTGACAGCACCCATCATCGAGGCAATATAGGCCATAAACTAGAGATCAAAATAGACTGAATCGCGTTTTCAGTTTTACCAATAAATTCTTGGTTCGCGGTTCTTAGGCGTTTATATACTAGCAATTGCCTTCGAACAACATTGACCATTTAGGTGAAACCAGTTTCACCAAAATTATGGAAATAATCTCATGAGTAAAGTGCTTCAATACCAGCAGAAAAACAGATCGGATCATTTAAATTCATCAGTTCAAGGCATCTTAGCGTATCGCGGTTTGTCCACCAAAGACATTTTTAAACTAAATTTTTGATTTTCTTAATGGAAATGACGACTCTTATTTATAGGATTTATTGCATAATTTTGGAGACGCTTTTGATACCCATATGGTCAATGTTGCTCTGAGGCAATTGCTTGTACAAAGATAGCCATAGCCCGTGACTTAAGGGTCCGATGGTGAATCTAAAAACGCAGTTCGGTCTATTTTGATCTCTACTTTATGGCCTATATTGCCTCGATGATGGGTGCTGTCAAATGTGGTACCCACCATCGCGGTTTTTCGATGCATGTTACCATCTCTTAAGTACACATTTTATTAGTCCGTATCTCAATATAGTTAAAATCTTATACAATTCTATCGAGTGGTTTTCCATTAATTCCACTTTCTAAGTTAAACCTCTATGGGCATGGTACTAACCGCTTGTCCATTGGAGGCGGGAATTTGGTATAACAATGGTGGTGACTCCCTCTAACTTTGGTGAATTTTCCAACATTTTAGCTCTCATATTTTTTTAACCAGCAATGGAGGTTGTAACTTTGTGTTGCAAGTATAAAAGTGCCCATTAAGCGCGAACTTGACGTGCTCCAGAAAAACTGGGTATGAGGTGTTGCTACCTAATGCCTCTAGTTTCACAATTTATTGGTCCCAGTCCCAGGCAATTTTGAGTGTTCCACAGTGTTATAAAGGCTTGGTGTATAAACCGTCAGCCTGATCCTCAATACCATCCTCATGTTAGTACTACACACCGCTGCCAAGCTCGTCGCAAGATACCGCATCGTTCCCAGCATAAAGATGGATTAAAGATCCCGCTCCAATTGTTTTTACTCTAATTTATACCACTGTGGAACACTCAAAAATGCCTGGGATTGGGACCAATAAATTGTGCAACTAGAGACATCTAGTAGCAACTCCTCGTACCCAGTTTTTCTGGAGCACGTCAAGTTCGCGCTTAATGGGCAGATGAAAGCTAAAATTTTGAAAAATTCACCAAAGATGAAAGGAATCACCAGTATTCTAGTATAAAATTCCCACCTTCAACGGATAAACGGTTAGTACCATGGCCATAGAGGTCTAACTTAGAAAGTGGAATTATTGAAAAACCACTCGAAAGAATTTTTTAAGTCGTCCAAACGTAAAGGTACGGATAGCTTTTCCGCCAGGTTTTTCCGCTCTTGAAACTGTTGTAATTGTTCTCGCAGTAAATACGAAGATACAATCTTTGGAAGTCGGCGATCGGGCATACGCATTACCTTTTGCATGTACTTGAAGTGGATGTCTGCTGTGTATACATGAAAAGGCGAAAGTCCAGTGTCCAGATATATCATTCTGTTTGGCGTATACTGAGGCAGGCGGAACAATCTTTTAATGAAATACCTTAAAGGACATTCTACTTCGTTGAAACCCCACACTTGAGCTCTATAGGTCATAATGGACCTCACCGCTGCTGTAAAGAGTTTGTATTTTGTGCTAGTAGGCACGACCTTCTTGCCAAGCAACGTTTTCCAGGTACAATTGATGCCTACTTTTGAGTCTGCTTGTTTGTTAGATGCAGGTTGAATCTCGCGTTGTGGTTGAAGTAAACTCCTAGATATTTGTAGCTTTTAACAACTTTTAGCTCGACGCCATTTAATTGCCACTTTTCATCTCTTGCAAGCCCTCTCCAGTGTTTCTTAAACACGAGAATCTGCGACTTCTCCATATTTATAGTGAGGTTCCAGAGCAGTAATTATGCAGCGCATCAATTGTTTTTTGCATACTTCTGGGTGAATCTGATAACAAAACTATATCGTCAGCATACAATAAGGCCTTCATGGCATACCCGTCCAACGAAATTCCTTCTGGAAGAGAAGCGGACTAAGCAAACAGCCCTGTTTTACTCCCGTTTCTGTGGTAAACCAATGTGACAAACTAGTGCCATCCCATACAGCTTGTTGGCTGTTTTTATAGAGGCTCTCCAAGAGTTTGATGATTTTTGAAGACATGCCGAGGTTGTACAACTTCAATAAGAGGGATCTTCTGTCTATGGAGTCGAAAGCAGCTCTGAAGTCTACAAAGAACGCGTACAGCTTTCTGCCACTTGAAATGTATCTCTCTGCGATGCTCGATAAACAATAGACGTTGTGAATGGTGGAATAGCCCTTCCGGAACCCGGCCTGAAACTCTGATAGAAGATCACCTTCGCTTATCCAAGAGTTTAGTCTTTCCAGCAGGATCGTCGCGAAAACCTTTGCTATTGCATTTTGGAAGGAGATTCCCCTGTAGTTTGACACGAGCTGTGGGTCATCCTTTTAAAAATTGGAAACAAAATAGCCTCCTTAAAAGTTTCTGGTACTGTGCCGAGGTCAAATATATAATTGAACGATTTCGTTAGTTCCTGCAAAAGCGAGGAGTGGCAAAACGAATGAACTCAGCAGGGATCCTATCAACACCCGGAGCTTTGTTCATCTTTAATTTTAGGACTATATTATTTACTTCGGCCACGGTTATTGATTCGTCCAATCTAATATTTTCTATATATGGGAGGGCAAAGTGCATTGCTTTCCCAGGTGTGTTAGCATTTAGAAGATTGTGAAAGTGGGTTCCCAGCTGCAGCGCAGTAACTTCTCCTCCTTTAACAAAACTCCTCCCATTTAGTTTTCTGATGGCTGCCCAATATGACTTGCTGTCTTTGATTTCCTCAAGGGATTTGGCCAGACTTGTAAAATAGCGACTGCGGGCAAGATAGCATTTTAGTTTATAGTCATTGTTTGCCTGATGGTAACATCTTAAGGATTCAGGAGTACCTTCGTATCTGGATAACCAAAGCCAGTGGAATGAGAGATCTCTTGCCGCCTCACAGTCTCTGTCAAACCACTCCTGCTTAAACTTTTTGCCGTCTTGGTTCTTTGGGTGAATCGCAGAGTTTTTAATGCAGTCCATTAAACTGCTTAGATCGTAGCAGTGAGTGTTGGCTACCGGGTTCCTAAATTCCAGGTTATGGTCGAGGTTTCGTCTATAGTTGCTTGCATATTTTCCGGACCATCTAAGTTTTGGTAGCAGGTTAAGTTGATCCACATTGACATTTTCTTCAGCGGAAAAAGTATGACTTATTACCAATGGTAAGTGGTCCGAATAAATCAAACTATCCACCTTGAAGCCATGTACCTTTTACTAGGCAATAATCGATTGTGTGCTCTCCAGAAGGATCGCTTTTTCAACGGCCGTTTAATTCTGTGAACCCAAATGTATTTATCAGCTCATTGAGCTTTCGCCCATTACCATCGATGTCTTTGCTATGCCTTGTCTCCAAGATTTGGGTTTGTATAAGCAGAGGGTTGAAGCCACAAAGCGATGTGCTACCTGTTCTGGCGTTGCAGTCTTCAATGATCATTAAATTTTCATTGCACTGCTCACTATTGAGAAAATCATAGAGTATTGACATATCGGTTACCCATCTGTTGCAGTTTATGTAAACTGGTAGAATGTGCAGTTTTTCAGTGCGAGTGTTCAATTCAATCAGTACGGATTCGGAATGCTGCGTGAAGGAGGCTATATTGGTCGACTTTAATGTTTTTTTAATTCCGAGTAGCATGCCACCGCTTGCTCTCCCTCTTGTATGGTAGCGAACAGCTGGTATCCATTTCAGAACATTTTCTTTAAGTTTGGCGTTAACATCCTCAGATGCGACTTCTAAGAAGGTTTCATATAGCGCAAACACATCAAATGAGGCTATGTATTCAAAAAAGTCGTAAAAAATGCATTTACGCGCCAAACCTGCTACATTATATGACAGAATCTTCAGTTTCTTAGATGTATAATTATTTTCCTTAAGTCTAATATTTGGGACAATATGGCTGAGTACTTTATTGGGGCTGACATTTTAGTTTTTTGAAGGAAGCTCATTTTTCAGGGACATATCCAACTCCATTCCAAATAGTTCTTTAAGTTTGGATTCCGCATCAGCTCCCTGACACACAAGTATTTTATTGTTGTTAAAGGCCATCCAATTACCCTCGATGTTAATACTATCATTTTGCACATTAACTTTCTTGGCGTTGTCAATAGCATTGAGGCGTTTTTTCAAGACGAGAAGTATTGCTTTATTTTTCTGCCTTTCCGAAGTTAGATCCTTTTCAATAAAAATTCTGCTTCCTCTTAACTTTGGTGCTGATTTTCTAACCTTTTCAGCCATTTCCTGAGTTTCCAGCTCAACTATTACACTCATTTCCCATCCTTGCTGTATATTTTTCTCGCCCCATTGACCCTGACATATTTAAGGAAAAGCTTTTCACGAAACAGTGTGATGAAGGCTTTTTTGGGTCATTGTCTGTGCCTATACCTTTAATGAGCAAGTTTTTCTTTTTTTGTTGTTCTAACAAACTTACAATGATTTTCTTATTAGCATCTCTATCTGTTTGCAGATCTCTTATCTCTTGTTTAAGTAACTCATTTTCATGTGCAAGGTCTTTAAATTGATTCGAAAGCGATCCCATCTCTTCCCTAATGTCTTCTCTTATACCTTCAACATCGGCTTTTGTTGGTAACACTCTTAGCTTGTCGTCCAGGTCTTTGAGCTTGATGTCTAAGAGATTGGAGATAATGCTTGTAAGATTTTGCACTGAAATTCCAGCAAGTTGCTCCTCTGGGGAGGTTTCGATTAGTTTTCGTTTCTGAATTGTCGGCATGGAGGGCGAAAATAACTTTTCCTGTGTATTGCTAGTACCTGATGGTGGGTATGCTTGTATGTGTGTTGTTGGTACCGCAACCTTTGGGGGCGTTCTTCCAAGAGACCACATATTTAAATTTGAATTTACCCGCCTCTCTGCTAATCGATAGACAGACTTCTCGGTGGTATCGGCTTAACTTAAAGTTGATCGTTATTGATTGCCTGAGCTTAGTTGTCGTCGCTAACACACAGCTGTTTGTTTATTGCGTGCTTTCTTACCAATTAGGAGAAAACTTCTTACTTTCTTTTTTGGCGCGATTTCCTCCTTTCTCTTGTTGTTCGCCGGTTTCCTCTCCTTTCCTTGCGTGGGCACCAAAACAATGCAGACTTTTTGGTGGAAATAAATGCGTCACGATGGGTGAATACGAGATCCTCGGTGTGGCAGACACCTGTTGTGGCTGAATTCAAAACAAAATCCTTTCCAGGGGACCCTAAAAACTGTGCGGTATGCGGAGCTTTGCTGAAACACGTCTTGCTTGTTTGGACTCTTTCTCTCTAGCGTCTGATGTATTTAATTGATCCTATCTGTATTTCTGCTGGTAGTGAAGCAGTTTACTCATTATAAGGAAGTTTACGTACCGAGGTGTACGTCTCAGTCTCACCAAGGTTTCCTATAGAAAATTTATAATTTTGTGCTAGGACTCTGGGGCGGAGAAAGCCAGTTCTCCCTGTCGTCCACTGCCACACGACGGCCGGACAAACCCCCTTTCCCTTTTCCTAAGGCCGCCCCCCTTTCCCTCTGACGCCACCAGCTACCAGGATCCACCCAGCCTGACCAATGAGCCGTCTCGAAAGCCCAAGGACGGTGCACTGGAAGGCCCAGGGCGTCCAACGACCACGCCGAAACACGCAGAGTTCCTTCTCGAAAACGAGTTTTGGGTGATCGTTGATCGCCCGGTGGAACCGGGGTCACTGCCTGCGTCACGGGAACCAGCGGCCGGGTAGTCCGTTTGCCCAAATCATTTGACGCCGATTTCACCAGTTTTCTTGACAAATTTAACAATTTTTTATTTATTCTCCTTCGGCCCTACCTATTTTCCCTAACCGCACTTTTGTTAACAATCCCTATTCCTGACTCAAAAAGCCCCAGCCAGCTCATCCGATTCTCCGCTTGCCACTCTGCTCCTGGATGCCGCCTCTTCTCACTGCCTTCGAGTACCGAGGAAATAGGGTTCGTCAACTGTTTGCCGCGCACTCGAGTAAATTTTACTTTTCCGGGTTTTCTCACGCACGTCCGTTCGCTTCCAGTCGCAAAACTTGATTAATTCTGCTTGCCCAAATTCGCCAGCCTTGACCCATTTCGGTTGCGCGCAGTCGACCGTCGGCTTCTGCTTGCGTCAGCGTCGCTGCCAAGCCGTGCCTTATACGCGTGCCATGCGTCGATCGTCTTGCCTCTCGCTCTCTTCCGTGCTTGCCAGCCTTGGCCAGTGTTCGGCTGTTGATTCGCGTGCCATGCGTCGATTGTTCTCTCTCTCTCTCTCTCTCTCTAAGACTCGCCAGCCTTAGTCCAGGTTCGATGGCGCAGGTTCGACTGCGCATGCTCGGCCACTTGCCAAGGCGACTCGTGCCATCCGCCGTGGTCCATGTTCGATGACACTTGTTCGACCACCTGCACCGTTCGGAATGTTCGCGAAGTGCCTCTCCCTCCCCTCCTGACCATTGTTGGCTACTGTGTTGTTGCTGCAGCTGCAAAGGCCAGTGATGCGACGGCTGGTGGATCTGAGCGGGTTTGGCGGGTTTTTGGCTGGTTTTCTAAGTACTAACTAAACTGTCTGTGCTTGACTAGCTAACTTCTGCTATCCTTGTATCACCTTCTTGGCTGTTTAAACTATGATTACTATTTACATATGATTACCTGATTTTAGGGGCGGGGACTTAACCTAACTTTGATTAAAAATATGTAAGGGGAAAATCTAATTTGCTGGCCTTCCTGGCTAGCTTAAAACTATGAAAAGGAATTTTGTCGTAGCTTAAAAATACGATTATCGAAAAAAACGGAAAAAAGTCTAATATGGTGGCCTTCATGGCTAACTTAAAACTATGAAAAGGAACTTTTGTCGTAGCTTAAAAATATGATTATCGAAAAGAAGGAATACTTTGGTGGCCTTCATGGCTAACTTAAACTATGAAAAATCTGAAACCTAGGACTATGGCCTCCCGGGCTAACTTACTAAAATAGGAATTCTAAATGGGAGGGTGCAATTCATTCGCCCTCACACCCCCTTTTTCGTCGGGGAGACGCAACGAGACTGTCACTTACCCAGCGCCCGTTATCGTGATACGAAATCGCACCCCGTCCACGGTCCGCAAGAAACGAAGTCGATGAGTCGTCCAGGCAGTTTCCGCTCGTTGGTATTTACCCTCCAAGTTACAGGTGCAGGTAGCCACTCCTCCTCCTCCTGGACCAAGGCCACTCCGGGATGACGCTGTAGCGCAGGGCCTCTTGTTCGGCTTCGGTCAACGAGAAGCCTATGTCGGACAAACTCAAAGCGTCCGAGGATATGTTGTCTACGGGGGCGACCTCCGGGTCTGGTAGCGTCGATGAGTGGTGTCCTTGGTCCTCCTCTGAGCTGACGTCCGAATATTGTGGCAGTCGGACTTGGGGAATTTCGACCGGGGCGGCCAGCGCCAATCCACATCCACTCTGGAGTACCGTCGGGTGCGATGTCGTCTCGGTTCGGAGTCTCTTGAGGGCTGTCCCGGTGGGTTGGTTCTGGGGTCTCGGACATCCAAGCCCATTCGTCGTCCAACCTGGATACGCTCGTTCCTCGGTCCCGCAGTGGTGACAGGCTGACGACGGAAACTGGTGGATTAGAGCTGTACTCACTGCTTGCGTCATTTGGGTCGGGTGCGGGTTCAGGTTCTTGGCGGTCTTCGTCCGTGTCGTCCAATGCCGAATCCGAAGATGTACTCGCTTGTTGGGCCGAGTGAATGGACCACGCGTCGTTGGCGTCATTCACGGATAGGTGAAGAGGCTCGTATACCATTGGTGAAAAACCTGCCGTCGGCAGGTACGAACGAGTCGTCGGATTCGTCAGATTCGTCAGAACTGGGTGGATGCGCTTGCACTGCTTCCTGGAAACATGTTTCCAGGAACCCCGGAGGGAATGAAGGTCCGGGCACTTCTTCCAGCCAGTTCTCCACTGCCCACATCTGGGTACCGTTCCCTTCGATCTGCGCCTCGTTTAGTGTGGTAAGCCGGGCTAAGCGAGCCGTAGTGAGTGTAGTGCCATCGTCCTTAGCACCCACGGGCTGTACAGTTTCTATGGTCGTTTCCACTGGTACTGTTGAAGGGCTGGACTCCCTCTCCAGACTTCCGCGACTATTCGTCATGCTAATCATGGACGCTCGGTCAAGGTCGAAAGATATCGGTGAGTACCTCTCTGGTGAGATCCTTGGCGGTAACAAAGGAGAGCTGTGAAGGCGAAAACTTCTGACCGAGTACTGGTCGCTGGAGCCTTGACTGGAAGGGCCCCCATCTATGGAAACCATAGTGCTAGAAACGGAACTAATTAGTAACTTTACTCCCTGAGACCTAATCCCTAACTGTCCCTTTCTAGCCCTGAAAGTGCGGTGAACATTGGTTATTTTAAAACTAGTTAAACTTATAGTCTGCCTTCGACAGGGCTGGTCGAAAGATTCCCCTTTCGGGGGTGGGGACGTTGGAATGGCGCACCAAACTCAAGTGGCCCCCACTGATTCTCCAGCCGTGGTCGCGTCTCGCCCTTCGTGGTGGGCACCATCGCTATCCCTGTCCTGTGTCAACTCTTCGCCGTGGTATTCTTTGAGATCCGCTAGGTTCGCTGTACGTCGGAGGCGGGTGCCCTTGAGCTGGATACGAGCTATATTAGGAGAAATAAATTTGGTTAGTTTGTACGGCCCATCAAATTTCGGGGCTAGCTTGGCCGCAAAAGCGTCGGTGGCCTTGGACAGGTGGTGCTTGCGCAAAAGGACAAGTGTTCCCACGGTGGGCCGCCATTCCCGTCCCCGTAAGTTATAATAGCGGCTCTGTTCCTGAAAGGCCCTCTGCATGTTTTCCCTAGCCACCTTAAAGATTTCCTGCAGTCGGGTTGCCTTGTCCGGTGGTTTGGCGTGATCGCTGCCTGTACCAGGTGTGACCTCTTCGAAAAGTCCCCCGGGAGCCTGGGTTCTCGTCCCTGTACCAGGTAAGCGGGGCTGAAACCAGTACTGTCAGACACACTTGCGTTGATGGCCAACGAAATCTCCGGTAATAATTGGTCCCAGGACCTATGGTCCCAGGTGGTATACTGGGCGCGTTCGGTGGGGTTTTGCTGTGGGGTGTATGGCGCGGTGTACTGTAAGGTGATCCCGGCTCTTTGCAAAAGGCTTTAAAACTGCGACTGGTGAACTGGCTTCCGTTATCGCATATGAAACGCCGAGGCACGCCAAATCTACATAGTATCTTTTCCCGAAAAGCACGTTCCAAGGAAGCTGCCGTCGCCTTCCGCAGTGGGGTCAGCTCTACCCATTTGGAAAATTGGTCGAAAAAATACCAGCAGCATCGTATTTCCTTGCCTGGAGCGCGACAATGGGCCCACAAAGTCCGCACATAGTGTAGCAAAGGGCTCCTCTGGAAACCGGGTCAGCATCTTATCCGCTGGTTTGAGCTGGCTTACCTTAAATTTTTGACACACTCGCATCGTCGTACGTACCGGGCTACGTCTCGAAATAACCCTGGCCAAAAGTACCGTTGGGCGACCCTCGCTATAGTTTTCCTGACCCCCAGGTGCCCCCTGCCGTGGGCTGGTCGTGACACTCCTCCAAGACCCGCCTTCTATGTTCTCGGGGTACGCACAACTTCCAGGTGATGGCATCTTCGTCTTCCGGATGGCGTCCAAGATGGCGGTACAGTTGGCCATTTTCCTGCATGAAATCGGGGAACTTCCCCACACTATCGCGAGGCACTCCTTCTCCGTCGCGGAATAGTTTTCTTCCGCCTTCAGTAATCGTCTGCTCGCATATGCCACCACGCGTTCCGCACCGTCGCTTCTTTGGGTCAATACAGCTCCAAGGCCATAGTCGCTGGCATCCGTTTGCAACTGGAATTTCTCGCTAAAGTCGGGGCACGCTAACACTGGGGCCTCCGTGAGCTTCGTCTTCGACTCCTCGAATGCACGTTGCTGGGGGTCACTCCATATCCACTTTTGACCCTTCTTGAGCAGTAGGGACATTGGTTGGACCACTGCAGCGAAGTTTTGTACGAAGCGGCGGTACCAAGAAGCTATCCCGAGACATCGGCGTAGTTCCTTGCAACTCCGGGGTGGCTGCAGTTCCCGAATGGCTAGGATGTTCTCCGTGTCGGTGTGGATGCCCCTCTCGCTGATGACGTGACCTAAATAAGTTAGACTTCTTCAGAAAAACTTACATTTCTGTACGTTCAGGCGGAGGTTGGCCTGTCGTAGACGCCTGAGCACTTCCTTTAGGTTTCGGACGTGTTCCTCCAGAGTGGCCCCGATGACGATGATGTCATCCAAATACGCGAATGGCTCCATCTCCGGGCCGATCACCTTATCGAGAGCCCTTTGAAAAGTTGCGGGTGCTGAATGGAGGCCGAAGGGCATAACCTTCCAATGGAAAAGTCCGCGGCCGGGGACTATGAACGCCGTATATTCTCGGCTCTCCTTGGCCACAGTGATCTGCCAGTACCCGTTCTTGAGGTCTAACGTGGAGATATATTTAGAGTGCCGAAGCCGCTCTAGTATATGGTTTATACGCGGGAGGGGATATGCATCAGGCACCGAATTCGCATTGAGCGGTCGATAATCGACGCACATCCTCTTGTCTCCAGTCTTTTTACCCACGAGCACAATCGGCGCACTATGAGGGCTTCGGGAGGGCTCTATACGGTCGTCTCGCAGCAATTCATCCACCTGGTCGGTAATGATTTTCTGCATGGCGGGGTTCTTTGGGAAATACCTCTGCTTCAATGGCTTGTCATTCTTCATCACTATCGTGTGCTCCGCGATATTGGACACTCCCGAAAGTCCTTCGAACAGGGCTAACTCTTCTTCCAAGAATTTGACTACCCCTGGTTCCAACTCCTCCTCTGCTGAGCTTGTTCCCGCCTCTTCTCTTGCCTCGTCACTGGGAATTGGTTCTGTGCTGATAGTGGCCAGGCTTACCTTACCTCCCACCTGTAAGTTCTCTTGAAACCGTACTTGTTTCCTACGGTGGGCTCCAGTGTTCCGTTCCGCGTCCCGTGGGGGTTTCCGGAAGGGGTTTCTTTCTTTAGCTATCGCTGCATCCGCCAAAGGTTCCAATCCAGATCGCGATACCGGGATTTCTAGTTGGATTGGCGGACCCTGGTGCCCCGTGTCGGTGGTTCCGGGCTCTGGTTCCGTGCTATTGTCCGGCCGTGGTGATTTTGCTTCCCGAAGTATGCTCCTTGGGCCTGTCTGCGGCCGTTTTGCGGGAGTGGGTGGGTTGCAGGTGGCCTCGGGGTGGGTTTTTGTTAATGTTGTTGATCGCGGTACTGACCGTGTTTGCTTAGTTGTCTCTGTCGGAACTAGTGACTCTGTCGTTGTGGGTGACTCTGTCGAAACTACTGCGTCTGTTGAACCGAATGCCCCTGTCGGAACTATTGACTCTGCCGGAACCATTGACTCAGTCTGTGCGAGTGACTCTGTCGGGACTATTGACTCTGTCTGTGCGCGTGACTCTGTCGAAACTATTCACTCTGTCGCCACGCTTGACTCTGTCGAAACTATTGACTCTGTCGCCACGCTTGACTCTGTCGGAACTAGTGACTCTGTTGACTCGTGTGGCCTTGTTGCAACTACTTTTTCTGCCCGAGGGGGCATCTCGGTCATGTCTTGCGTCTTATTTTGTGACTCCGTGTTAGTTATTAACCCTGTTGCTGAGATTTTCTTGGCCATGGCCCTTGAGGTTACTAACTGGACCGTGCGTGGTTCCTCAGTTTTGCTAGTGAGGTGGAGGCAAGCTCTTCCACACTGCACCATTGCCTGTATCCTGCACAGGAAATCAATGCCTAGGATGACCTCGTCGAGAACCGTCGGTAAAACTAGTAGTGGCATCTGTGTCTGTTTCTGGTCCAGGTGGACGCGAAGCATTAAGGCCTGATCGACTTCCCTTTACTGACCATTCCGCAAGAGATATCCTGGTGCGTACTTGCCTCCTGTTTGTCGGCGTGGCCAACTCTTTTGCGATTCGCTCACTAATAAAAATCCTCGACCCAGCCTGTCGGCAACAGTCCATGGTACGGATCCCTTGTCTCCCACACGTCCAGCAGAACAGCGCCGGCGGGTTTGAGCACCCTCTGGCAAAGTGTCCAACTTGCCACACCGCCGACAGGCAAGTTTCACATCTACCGGTCGGTCTGGCTCCTCAATGATCATTCGGTTGCTAGCTTCTGCCGCCAGTGACACCAGTGTGGTGTCTGGGACCGCAGGTGATAGGGGTGGTTGGGTAGCAGGGTTGGGGAGCGTTGGTGTCCTACTGGGAAGCGTAGGGGTCCTTGGGAAATTTTCCGCCCGGTCATTGCCCGATATGTCTCTATCCCTAGCAGCCTCATAAGCTGTGGTCAGTTGTATCAGCGTTGCCAGGGTGGAAAACTCATGCCTCCTGATAAAAAGTTGGTACTCCGGTAGCAGATTATCATAGATCCTTGCCAATTCCTGTTCCGGAGTGTACTTGGCCCTCTGCATCATAAGTCGTAGGTCCACGATGAAATCCTTAAATGGTTCTCTGGGGTATTGGTACCTTTCCCTAATGGCGTCTTCTAATCTCTGGAAATACCGCGCCGGCAAGAAAAACTCAAGAAATTCCTTTTTAAAATTTTCCCAGGTACTATCCTGCATCTTAAAGGTTC
The DNA here is from genome assembly GCA_018904275.1 of Lordiphosa clarofinis. Lineage (NCBI taxonomy): Eukaryota > Metazoa > Arthropoda > Insecta > Diptera > Drosophilidae > Lordiphosa > Lordiphosa clarofinis. The sequence goes on from JAEIGQ010000409.1 coordinate 30,335, forward strand.
GAAACCAACCCTCGGCCCGACCGGAGAGTAGCCCGGAAATAGCGCGCGGCAATTGATTATCGTTCACCCGGTAAGACGCGGCTCGTTCTTCCAATCGCTCGATAAAGCTGAGTGGGTCGCCGCGCCCATCAAACAGGATGCCCCAGTTACGTAGCTTTTCTGCTAGGGTTGATGACGAAAATTCTTCCCGTTCCGAGCGGGATGCGGTGACCGTCGGTGGGTTACTATGGATCGGAGGCACGTTGGGCGACACCGTTTGGGTCCCCGGATTCAAATCTATTTTCTGGTCTGGTAACGGGGAGTTGGATCTAGGGAGACCTTCCTTCCCGGTCGGTGCCTCTTTATAAATAGCCTCTAGTTCGTCGAGTCGGTCCTTGATACCCTCTGAATGTTCTCCGCGTGATATAAATGCCGAAATCCTGCTACGCAAATCTTCGACGGTGCCGGTGGCACCCAACCCAAACTCGGTAGCGATCGCTTGCAACTCGTCCTTCCGTCGGAATGAAATCCATTTAACTCCCATGTTTGCCCGGATGGGGTACTAATGTGTCCCGGAAATTTAATCAGACTCAGCCTTTAAACTCGAACTAGGATTAGGATTAACAGATCCTTATACCGATATAAGGGCGCTCGCGGTTATACTCGGGTTTTACGATTTAAAGTCACGATGTCCGCTTAGAAACTTGTTCGCGTTTTAATAACCGATACTGTGTGCCAAGGACTAAACTTTGTTGACCTAAGTGTTCTCAAAAAAAAATTCACGAAATAAAATTTATGTTTGAACTCGGTGGCAGCTGCTTATCGACTGCCTCTTGAACGTCGAGGGTTTTAATATATCCGTTGGTCGCGGCTGCGCCGTCGTCGCAACTGCGCAGTCGCCGTTACTTTTCAGCCGCCGTCGGCCTGGTGGCAGCGATTCGACGCCACTATCCCCCTTGCCGTTGGACCCCGACTTTCCGTTATCCGCGGGCGAAGAGAATTACCGGTTAGCTAGCCAAAGGCCCGTTTGCCTCAAGAACATCAGACCTTAACTCTGAGTGCGACTAAGACAACAAACTAACTAAAACTTTCTTTCAATGGTTTTACCGGCGTGGCGAAGAAATCAGACAAACTTTCCCACGTGGTAGCTACGTTGTTTTTTTCCTGGAGATATTCGTATCGTTGCTCCCAGAAGATTCCCGGCTACTCGTGGCTCCCTTCCCTCGCCGTAGGCGAAAGTTTTTCTTTTCCTCCCTCCGTGTGTAACTAAATTTTCTCGTGTAAAAGTTTTCCAAATTTTGCTTCCAAATGGTGACTAAATTTTCTGAGGAACCTTTTTCTCTCTCTCTTTTTATTTATTTTATGTATTACACAGTTCGACAAAATCCAACTTTTTTTAAAAGCCCGGCATAAGACCAATAAATTATGATAAAAGGCACCTTTGTAAGCATCACCTCATACCCAGTTTTTCAAATCCACCCTCGGTTCGCGTTTAATGGGTACTTTTGTACTTGCAACACACAACTACAACAATTTTAACTAAGTTTTTACTGGCTTAAGATAAAATTCTCAAAATTCAGCATATGTGGATAGGGTCATTGGGAACGACATATGAAAAATTCCTTAATTCGCGCAAACGGTTAAGGTACCTCCAGAAGGAGTTAAACGTTCATTCTTCAATATCTTTAAAAGCGCACGGTAGATTTTTCTTAAAATCGTTGTGTATGATGGTATAATGGGCTATTGCATTTCCCTAAGAGATGGTACTCGACAGCCAAAAAACCGCGAATTGGAGTACCAATTTTATATTCACCCACGGAGCACTCCAAATGAACTATATACCCGACGTACAAATAGACTGAACTGTGTTTTCAGTTTCACCAAGGAAGCTTTGGTTCGCGTTTTATAGGCAATTTTGTTTTACTTATAAATTTAATTTCATAATTTTGGTAAAGCTGGTTTTACCTAAATGGTCAATGTTGTTTTAAGGCAGTTGCTGGTACAAAAATGCCTATAAACCGCGAACCAAGGCTTCGTTGACAAAACTGAAAACGCAGATCTGTCTATTTTTAGACCTTGTTTATGGCCTATATGAATTGATTTGTGGGTGAATATAAAATTGGTACTCCAATTCGCGGTTTTTTGGCTGTCGAGTACCATCTCTTAGGGAAATGCAATAGCCCATTATACCATCATACACAACGATTTTAAGAAAAATCTACCGTGCGCTTTTAAAGATATTGAAGAATGAACGTTTAACTCCTTCTGGAGGTACCTTAACCGTTTGCGCGAATTAAGTGAATTTTTCATATGTCGTTCCCAATGACCCTATCCACATATGCTGAATTTTGGAGAATTTTATCTTAAGCCAGTAACAACTTAGTTAAAATTGTTGTAGTTGTGTGTTGCAAGTACAAAAGTACCCATTAAACGCGAACCGAGGGTGGACTTGAAAAACTGGGTATGAGGTGATGCTTACAAAGGTGCCTTTTATCATAATTTATTGGTCTTATGCCGGGCTTTTTTTTAGTGTTGTACTGTGTTACATGTATTTTCTTCTTTCTATGTTATGCCCCTGACAATGAGATTTTTCCTATACCTTTAAGAAAGGGGTAAGCCATGACACGGACTCCCACCAAATTTCCCCCCTGGCGTATCTCTTTGAAATTGGGAAGTTGTCCTAGTCCTTAGAAACTCAGGTTTTTTTTTCTTAGAAAAGTACAAAGCCACATATATATATTTGTATACAAAGCCTTCTGGCGCTGGGGCAGAAGAGGAAATTTTTACTCAGGTATAAAAAAAAGAATATTCCACTGTGACGGTGTAAAATGTACCCTTAAGGGCACGAAGAACTCAGATGATATCGGGTGTGGGCAAAAGTTCTTTTTTTCCGTTGTTTTCGGGTGTTTGTGTCCCCGCCGTGTGCGTGACTCTAATGGGTCTTTAAGCCATTTATCGGGAGGTTTCTCAAAATCGTAAAAACAATGCCCCAAAGGTCCCTGCTCGGGCGCCAACTATAAGGAAGTTTACGTACCGGGGTGTACGTCTCAGTCTCACCAAGGTTTCCTATAGAAAATGTATAATTTTGTGCTAGGACTCTGGGGCGGAGAAAGCCAGTTCTCCCTGTCGTCCACTGCCACACGACGACCGGACAAACCCCCTTTCCCTTTTTCTACGGCCGCCCCCCTTTCCCTCGAACGCCACCAGCTACCAGGATCCACCCAGCCTGACCAATGAGCCGTCTCGGAAAGCCGAAGGACGGTGCACTGGAAGGCCCAGGGCGTCCAACGACCACGCCGAAACACGCAGAGTTCCTTCTCGAAAACGTGTTTTGGGTGATCGTGATCGCCCGGTGGAACCGAGGTCACTGCCTGCGTCACGGGAACCAGCGGCCGGGTAGTCCGTTTGCCCAAATCATTTGACGCCGATTTCACCAGTTTTCTTGACAAATTTAACAATTTTTTATTTATTCTCCTTCGGCCCTACCTATTTTCCCTAACCGCACTTTTGTTAACAATCCCTATTCCTGACTCAAAAAGCCCCAGCCAGCTCACCCGATTCTCCGCTTGCCACTCTGCTCCTGGATGCCGCCTCTTCTCACTGCCTTCGAGTACCGAGGAAAAAGGGTTCGTCAACTGTTTGCCGCGCACTCGAGTAAATTTTACTTTTCCGGGTTTTCTCACGCACGTCCGTTCGCTTCCAGTCGCAAAACTTGATTAATTCTGCTTGCCCAAATTCGCCAGCCTTGACCCATTTTGGTTGCGCGCAGTCGACCGTTGGCTTCTGCTTGCGTCAGCGTCGCTGCCGAGAAGAATGTTTTCTAAGTACTAACTAAACTGTTAAAAATATGATTATCGAAAAAAACGGAAGAAAGTCTAATATGGTGTCCTTCATGGCTAACTTAAAACTATGAAAAGGAACTTTTGTCGTAGCTTAAAAATATGATTATCGAAAAGAAGGAATACTTTGGTGGCCTTCATGGCTAACTAAAAACTATGAAAAATCTGAAACCTAGGACTATGGCCTCCCGGGCTAACTTACTAAAATAGGAATTCTAAATGGGAGGGTGCAATTCATTCGCCCTCACATCATAAGATTAATTCCATAATTTTGGTGAAGCAGGTTTCAAATAAATGTTCAATGTTGTTCTAAGGCAATTGCTAGTATATAAATTCCTAAGAACCGCGAGCCAAGGCTTCGTTGGTAAAACTGAAATCGCAATTTGGTATATTTTGATCTCTAGTTTATGGCCTATATAATCTCGATAACACAGTACAACACTAAAAAAAAAAGCCCGGCATAAGACCCATAAATTATGATAAAAGACACCTTTGTAAGCTTACCTCATACCCAGTTTTTCATATCCACCCTCGGATCGCGTTTAATGGGTACTTTTGTACTTGCAACACACAACTACAACAATTTTAGCTTAGTTTTTAATGGCTTAAGATAAAATTTTCCAAAATTCAGCAAATGTGGACAGGGTCATTGGGAACGACATATAAAAAATTCACTCAATTCGCGCAAACGGTTAAGGTACCTCCAGAAGGAGTTAAACCTTCATTCTTCAATATCTTTAAAAGCGCACGGTAGATTTTTCTTAAAATTGTTGCTTATGATGGTATAATGGGCTATTGCATTTCCCTAAGAGATGGTACTCAACAGCCAAAAAACCGCGAATTGGAGTACCATTTTTGGACACACCCACAAATCAATTCATGTAGGCCATAAACAAGATCTAAAAATAGACAGTTCTGCGTTTTCAGTTTTGCCAACGAAGCTTTGGTTCGCGGTTTATAGGCATTTTTGAGCCAGCAACTGCCTTAGAACAACATTGACCATTTTGGTAAAACCAGCTTCACAAAAATTATGAAAATAAATTTATTAGTAAATTGCTTCATTGCAAGCAGGAAAACAGATCATATCATTTGAATACTTTAGTTCAGCGCATCTTGGTGTACCACGGATGGCCCACCGAAGACAATTTTTATTAAAGATTTACTTTTTCTTGGTGGAAATGACGAATTTTAATCATAAGATTAATTGCATAATTTTGGGGAGGCTGTGATACCCAGATGGTAAATGTTGTTTTAAGGCAATTGCTGGTACAAAAATGCCTATAAACCGCGAACCAAAGCTTCGTTGGCAAAACTGAAAACGCAGAACTGTCTATTTTTAGATCTTGTTTATGGCCTACATGAATTGATTTGTGGGTGTGTCCAAAAATGGTACTCCAATTCGCGGTTTTTTGGCTGTTGAGTACCATCTCTAAGGGAAATGGAATAGCCCATTATACCATCATACACAACGATTTTAACAAAAATCTACCGTGCGCGATTTAAGTGAATTTTTTTTATGTCGTTCCCAATAACGCTGTCCACATATGCTGAATTTTGGAGAATTTTATCTTAAGTCAGTAAAAACTTAGTTAAAATTGTTGTAGTTGTGTGTTGCAAGTACAAATGTACCCATTAAACGCGAACCGAGGGTGGATTTGAAAAACTGGGTATGAGGTGATGCTTACAAAAGTTCCTTGTATCATAATTTATGGGTCTTATGCCGGGCTTCTAAAAAAGTTGGATTTTGTCGAACTGTGTAATGGGTGCTGTCAAATGTGGTACCCAAAATCGCTGTTTTTCGATGCATGTTACCATCTCTTAAGGACACATTTAACTGGTCAGAATCTCAATATGTATAAAATCTTTAAAAATTCTATCGAGTGGTTTTTCATTAATTCCATTTTCTAAGTTAGTCCTCTATGGGCGGGGTACTAACCGCTTATCCATTGGCGGTGGGAATTTGGTATAACAATTGTGGTAACTCCCTTCATCTTTGGTGAATTTTACAAAATGTTAGCTCTCATCTTTATTTGACCAGCAACAGATGTTGTAACTGTGTGTTGCTAGTATAAATGTGCACATTAAACGCGAACTTGACGTGGTCCAGAAAAACTGGATATGAGGTGTTGCTACTAGATGACTCTGGTTGCACAATTTATTGGTCCCAATCCCAGGCAATTTTGAGTGTTACACAGTGTAATATTTTCTACTGTAGATTCAGCAAAATATACATCTCGTTTTACGATGATTTTCCCATTGGCTCTGTTGAACAGACGATATGCTTTCGCTTGATCTGCTTATCCCACTATGATAAACTCCTTACCCTTGTGTTTGGTCTTTTCAGCATATATTTATATTAATTTAAACTTTGTAAAGAATTGTTATGTGCTTGGCCAACACCTAGCTGTGAGACGGGACATAGCGCGCTAATGGCAAATAAAAATATCCCCAACGGGTCAGCACATAACAGCTCCTGATCTCTCTATGTTAACTCTCTGTAAACTTTCGCCCTGTCTGCTCTCATGCGGCGAATTAGCATGGAATAGAAGAGCAATTGAAAATTAAAGTCAGTGGGAAAAAGGAATTCGTTGCGTCAAGTTATTATTGCAGGTTTCGCAAAGTTGCACTCGTTTAAAATTTTTATATTAAATCATTTCATTTGCTATTGGAGCAAACATTTTTGGCGCCCCCGGGTGGACCCTGCATTAAGAAGTTGGCCTTTTGTTTGTCGCTTGGAGTGGATGCCCGCCTGCACATTGCTAGTGGAGTCTCTAAATTTTCGAAGAGTTCCCACACATACATACATACACTGCCGCTGCACATGCGCCCATGTATGTATTGGAAGTTTGGTAAGCGAACAGCACATAGAAATTGCAAATTCCTGTGCAATTGGTCGATTATGTACAAGCACATGTAACCGGCATCAGCACTCCACTCGTCGTCAGCAGCATCACATGTACGTATGTATTAGCTGCAGTTGTCCAAATAAAAATTCGTTGTTGGCAGCGACATACATACATACGTATACACATGAATAGAAGCTGCATTGCACACATAACCTCGTCGTCAAGTTACATCTCGGCAGCTTCGAAGCTGCACACATGTATGTACACTAAACATACATCAATTCGTTGGTAGTCCACGTGCTGCATTTATACACACCTCGGCAGCATTGAAGCTGCACACCTGTATGTACATTAAACATACATCACCTCGTTGGCAATACATGTGCTGTACTTATGCATATTATGTACACATCGGCAGTTCTATAGCTGCACATAACCTCGTTAACAGTTTTATACTCTACAATTGCATCCTCAGCAGCTCATTAGTGTTTCCCCAATATAAAACCTACTCGATTCATCTGGAATAAAATACATACATGACCTATATGGAAATACAGTAGTCGCTGGCTACATACACCTGATTAAATTTATCATTCGTTCTGAAGTTAAGTCTCACATACATATGTACACTGGGTACACCTGTGTATGTCATTTCGTTCGTCGCCAGCCCTGATCTATATACGCATACCGTTATCGGCAATAACGGCACATACATCTACACACGTACACACATAAGTACATGGTTAACCGTTATCCCTTTTGGGATAGGACTGGAGTGCAGCAGCTGCGCAGCTAAAATTTACAGTTGCTCGGCACTCGCTATTGTAAACTAATCCACGATTCTCTCTTTGACTCTCTTTGAACTAACATTTCGGCGGTTTTCTTGTTGGTCGTTGCTGAAAAGCAATTTGCTGATTCTTATTTCATTTTCTTTCGAAGGCGTGACCAGTTCTCGTACGCGCTAGAAAATTCAATTCTCAACTTGCTTATTTCAACATTTGGTTGGTATACAATCACTTCAGGATTAGGGACTTGTAGAAAATTCAGCAGCTAAGCCAATTGCTATACGCGAATAGTTCTCAGTGGAAAATGGGTGGTTTGAAAAAGCGCGGGTCTCAGCCATCGTCAATGCTAGAAGATGGAGTCGACACAGTTGGTGCACTTGAGCACCTCGAACGAGTTTAAAGCAGATATTACGCGGATTAACAAATCTTGTCGAAAGCAGGTTAATGCAATCGAAGCTCATGAATTACAGTGTCGCTTGGATGTTTTAAACAAGTACATCGAAAAAGCGTTCGATCTTCAACAACAAGTGGAACGCACAAGTCCGAATTTGTCATCTCGCAAAGAGCTCGAGGAATTATGCATTTTAGCGAAAACTGGCATGATGTCAGCTAAAACTCTCCCTCAATCACAGGGTTCATCTAAAAAATCAACACCGCCTGCATCTTCTTCGCACAGCAGCCAATTGCCTCAAATGAAATTGCCAAAATTTGGAGGCAATTATGCAGACTACAAGAATTTTATAGGTTTGTTTACAAGTCTTATCGACAATGACCCAACTTTATCCAACGTTGAGAAATTCAATCACCTCTTGTCGTGTTTGGAAAAGGAGGCTCTCGGTACAGTGAAGGCTTACCAGGTTACTGACACCAATTACTCCAAAGCATTAGCTGCTCTCTAAATCTCGTTTACGATAATCCTTGTCTGATCTTTTTTGAAAGTATTGCTCGTCTTTTGATATTCCCGCCATTCAGAATCCGTCCGCAGAAGCATTGCGATCATTAATCGATACGGTTAAGGCAATCTACGAGTCATTGTTCTCAATTGGCGATAACACCAAAATCGCAAATGCAATGATAATACATATAGTAATGTCTAAGGTGGACAGAAAGACTCGCGCTCGTTGGGAAGAACAAATAGATTATCAACCCATTCCAACATGGCAGGATTGCGAGGACGCAATGAACAAGCGTTATCAGCATCTTGCTGCTGATGAAGCTACATAGGGTCGCTCAAAGCCGCTAAAATCTAGTGCTCAACGAAATACAGGAAAAACTTCGTTGTCTGTGGCGCAAGTCGCTGATCCACCAAATCACAAATGCGTATTTGTGTAAGGCAATTGCTGGTACAAAAATGCCTATAAACCGCGAACCAAAGCTTCGTTGGCAAAACTGAAAACGCAGAACTGTCTATTTTTAGATCTTGTTTATGGCCTACATGAATTGATTTGTGGGTGTGTCCAAAAATGGTACTCCAATTCGCGGTTTTTTGGCTGTTGAGTACCATCTCTTAGGGAAATGCAATAGCCCATTATACCATCATAAGCAACAATTTTAAGAAAATCACCGTGCGCGATTTAAGTGAATTTTTTTATGTCGTTCCCAATAACCCTGTCCACATATGCTGAATTTTGGAGAATTTTATCTTAAGTCAGTAAAAACTTAGTTAAAATTGTTGTAGTTGTGTGTTGCAAGTACAAAAGTACCCATTAAACGCGAACCGAGGGTGCATTTGAAAAACTGGGTATGAGGTGATGCTTACAAAGGTGTCTTTTATCATAATTTATGGGTCTTATGCCGGGCTTTTAAAAAAAGTTGGATTTTGTCGAACTGTGTAATGGGTGCTGTCAAATGTGGTACCCAAAATCGCTGTTTTTCGATGCATGTTACCATCTCTTAAGGACACATTTAACTGGTCAGAATCTCAATATGTATAAAATCTTTAAAAATTCTATCGAGTGGTTTTTCATTAATTCCATTTTCTAAGTTAGTCCTCTATGGGCGGGGTACTAACCGCTTATCCATTGGCGGTGGGAATTTGGTATAACAATTGTGGTAACTCCCTTCATCTTTGGTGAATTTTACAAAATGTTAGCTCTCATCTTTATTTGACCAGCAACAGATGTTGTAACTGTGTGTTGCTAGTATAAATGTGCACATTAAACGCGAACTTGACGTGGTCCAGAAAAACTGGATATGAGGTGTTGCTACTAGATGACTCTGGTTGCACAATTTATTGGTCCCAATCCCAGGCAATTTTGAGTGTTACACAGTGTAATATTTTCTACTGTAGATTCAGCAAAATATACATCTCGTTTTACGATGATTTTCCCATTGGCTCTGTTGAACAGACGATATGCTTTCGCTTGATCTGCTTATCCCACTATGATAAACTCCTTACCCTTGTGTTTGGTCTTTTCAGCATATATTTATATTAATTTAAACTTTGTAAAGAATTGTTATGTGCTTGGCCAACACCTAGCTGTGAGACGGGACATAGCGCGCTAATGGCAAACAAAAATATCCCCAACGGGTCAGCACATAACAGCTCCTGATCTCTCTATGTTAACTCTCTGTAAACTTTCGCCCTGTCTGCTCTCATGCGGCGAATTAGCATGGAATAGAAGAGCAATTGAAAATTAAAGTCAGTGGGAAAAAGGAATTCGTTGCGTCAAGTTTTATTGCAGGTTTCGCAAAGTTGCACTCGTTTAAAATTTTTATATTAAATCATTTCATTTGCTATTGGAGCAAACATTTTTGGCGCCCCCGGGTGGACCCTGCATTAAGAAGTTGGCCTTTTGTTTGTCGCTTGGAGTGGATGCCCGCCTGCACATTGCTAGTGGAGTCTCTAAATTTTCGAAGAGTTCCCACACATACATACATACACTGCCGCTGCACATGCGCCCATGTATGTATTGGAAGTTTGGTAAGCGAACAGCACATAGAAATTGCAAATTCCTGTGCAATTGGTCGATTATGTACAAGCACATGTAACCGGCATCAGCACTCCACTCGTCGTCAGCAGCATCACATGTACGTATGTATTAGCTGCAGTTGTCCAAATAAAAATTCGTTGTTGGCAGCGACATACATACATACGTATACACATGAATAGAAGCTGCATTACACACATAACCTCGTCGTCAAGTTACATCTCGGCAGCTTCGAAGCTGCACACATGTATGTACACTAAACATACATCAATTCGTTGGTAGTCCACGTGCTGCATTTATACACACCTCGGCAGAATTGAAGCTGCACACCTGTATGTACATTAAACATACATCACCTCGTTGGCAATACATGTGCTGTACTTATGCATATTATGTACACATCGGCAGTTCTATAGCTGCACATAACCTCGTTAACAGTTTTATACTCTACAATTGCATCCTCAGCAGCTCATTAGTGTTTCCCCAATATAAAACCTACTCGATTCATCTGGAATAAAATACATACATGACCTATATGGAAATACAGTAGTCGCTGGCTACATACACCTGATTAAATTTATCATTCGTTCTGAAGTTAAGTCTCACATACATATGTACACTGGGTACACCTGTGTATGTCATTTCGTTCGTCGCCAGCCCTGATCTATATACGCATACCGTTATCGGCAATAACGGCACATACATCTACACACGTACACACATAAGTACATGGTTAACCGTTATCCCTTTTGGGATAGGACTGAGTGCAGCAGCTGGCGCAGCTTTAATTTACAGTTGCTCGGCACTCGCTATTGTAAACTAATCCACGATTTCTCTTTGACTCTCTTTGAACTAACATTTCGGCGGTTTTTCTTGTTGGTCGTTGCTGAAAAGCAATTTGCTGACTCTTATTTAATTTTCTTTCGAAGGCGTGACCAGTTCTCGTACGCGCTAGATATTTATTTAATTCTCAACTTGCTTATTTAGCATTTGGTTGGTATACAATCACTTCAGGATTAGGGACTTGCAGTAAATTCAGCAGCTAAGCCAATTGCTATACGCGAATAGTTCTCAGTGGAAAATGGGTGGTTTGAAAAAGCGCGGGTCTCAGCCATCGTCAATGCTAGAAGATGGAGTCGACGCAGTTGTTGCACTTGAGCACATATTACGCGGATTAACAAATCTTTTCGAAAGCAGGTCATGAATTACAGTGTCGCTTGGATGTTTTAAACAAGTACATCGAAAAAGCGTTCGATCGTCAACAACAAGTGGAACGCACAAGTCCGAATTTGTCATCTCTCGAAGAGCTCGAGGAATTATGCATTTTAGCGAAAACTGGCATGATGTCAGCTAAAACTCTCCCTCCATCACAGGGTTCATCTAAAAAATCAACACCGCCTGCATCTTCTTCGCACAGCAGGCAATTGCCTCAAATGAAATTGCCAAAGTTTGGAGGCAATTATGCAGACTACAAGAATTTTATAGGTTTGTTTACAAGTCTTATCGACAATGACCCAACTTTATCCAACGTTGAGAAATTCAATCACCTCTTGTCGTGTTTGGAAAAGGAGGCTCTCGGTACAGTGAAGGCTTACCAGGTTACTGACACCAATTACTCCAAAGCATTAGCTGCTCTAAATCTCGTTTACGATAATCCTTGTCTGATCTTTTTTGAAAGTATTGCTCGTCTTTTTGATATTCCCGCCATTCAGAATCCGTCCGCAGAAGCATTGCGATCATTAATCGATACGGTTAAGGCAATCTACGAGTCATTGTTCTCAATTGGCGATAACACCAAAATCGCAAATGCAATGATAATACATATAGTAATGTCTAAGGTGGACAGAAAGACTCGCGCTCGTTGGGAAGAACAAATAGATTATCAACCCATTCCAACATGGCAGGATTGCGAGGACGCAATGAACAAGCGTTATCAGCATCTTGCTGCTGATGAAGCTACATAGGGTCGCTCAAAGCCGCTAAAATCTAGTGCTCAACGAAATACAGGAAAAACTTCGTTGTCTGTGGCGCAAGTCGCTGATCCACCAAATCACAAATGCGTATTTTGCAAGTCGAATGAACACTTTATTCACTATTGCACCTCGTTCGCTAATGCATCGGTCGAGTCTCGATTTAAGTTTGTTAAAGGTTTCCCGTTATGCATCAACTGCCTGCGAAAATGGTCATAGTGTATCATCGTGTAAGGCTTCACATTGTGAGTTTGCTCAGGCCTCATCACACTCTTATTCATCGTTACAGCTCGAATTCAGCTGCAAATGCTTTCGTTTGTCCAAACCAAACTCAGCAATCTTTGAAGACTTCATCTGTCAATCATGCTCAGACAGAGAAGGCTAGTCAAGTTGTTCTAGCCACGGCACTCGTTGACATCAGTGGTCAAGCTGGCCGAGCAGATAGCTAGAGTGTTGTTAGACTCAGGTTCGCAGGTAAACTTCATAACAGAAGAGCTGGCGAAAAGCTTGCAGCTGAAAAGATATCGACACGACATAAACTTGTTAGGCATTGGAAAGTCTCAGTTGTCAGCTCGCCACGCTGTTCAAACAACCGTTAGCTCACGGTGTGAACCCTTTAAAAAGGTTGTTGATTTAATCGTTCTCAAATCGATATCCTCGTACCATCCAGAAAAAATGGTCACTACCGCAGACTGGAAGATTCCGGCTCTGTGAAATTAGACCGCGTGAATTTAGACCGCGGTGCATTTTGTATGGCGGCCTAATTTCATTCTGCAAAATGAATTTAGACCGCCAGCTCAAAATGAAATTAGCCCGCGCGGCCTAATTTCATTTTTCAAAATGAATTTAGACCGCCATGACAAAATGAAATTAGACCGCGCGGTCTTATTTCATTCTGCAAAATGAATTTAGGCCGCCATCACAAAATGAAATTAGACCGCGTGGCCTTATTTCATTTTGCAAAATGAATTTAGGCCGCCATCACAAAATGAAATTAGACCGCGGGTTTGTTCTAAGACTAAGTATTTGATGCGCGGTATTTTTGTACAGATGTGCATGCAAATGTGTATGTTTATAAATTGAGTGATTTGCATTGTGCAAATTTGCGTTTTTTATTTTAAAAATTAATTTAATGTTAGCGCCGCTGGCAAAAATTTGATACAAAAAATCGCTCGATTTTTTTGTATCAAATTTTTATAATTTCCTAATGTTATAGATCATTTTTTTACTAGAAATCGAAAAAATCTTTTTATTTGTAATGGCGGTCAAATTTCATTTTGCAGAATTAGACCGCGCGGCCTAATTTCATTTTGTAATGGCGGTCTAAATTCATTTTGAAAAATGAAATAAGGCCGCGCGGTCTAATTTCATTTTGTAATGACGGTCTAAATTCATTTTGCAAAATGAAACTAGACCGCCGACGGCGGTCCTAATTCACGCGGTCTAATTTCCATCACCCGCTTAAAATAGGACTAATCAAACATTTCAGTTTTGGTCCTACCTTAGAAAATACTGTGTTTGGGTGGATAGTGTCTGGGCGTTGCAAGACAACTCAACCACAATTAACCGAAGCATGTTCCATGCTGAGCATGGTTCAAGATTCTTGCCCTTTGGATTCCTTGGTTCGCAAGTTCTGGGAAGTAGAGCAAGTGCCTGAAATTTCGAAGTCGCAGCTCTACACACCAGAACAAGCGTTGTGCGAAAAGTCCTTTGTAGATACTGTAGTTCGTTTGCCTTCGGGCTGATTCAGTGTCAGTTTGCCATTTAGGTCCAGCCCTAGATGCCTTGGTCGATCGACACCGCGAATAGGCGTTTTTTGTCCCTTGGAGAGGCGGATGAATGCCAATCAGATCTCCAATCTATGTACATAGACTTTATGAAGGAGCATTTGGCGCTAGGACATATGACGGCAACTGACAATGTTGTACCTGCAAACCCGCATTACTTTATCCCTTATCAATGCGTGGTCAGGCTGCATAGTGCTTCAACGAAGCTAAGATGTGTGTTCGATGCCTCTAGTAGAACTACTTCGCAATTATCGCTCAACGACTTAATGTTAGTGGGACCAACAATCCAGCCATGCCTTTATGCCATTCTCTTGAAGTTCCGCCTTCGTCCGTATGCTATGACTGCTGACATCACTAAAATGTATCGGCAAGTCAGTAAACGAAGCTCAACGTGATTTCCAGTTGATTGTTTGGCGCGAACACAATACTGAGCCATTACAAATCAATCGCTTGAACACAGTCACTTATGGCACTGCAAACGCTCCATTTTTAGCTATTCGCTGTCTTCAACAGCAGTGCGAGCTTTACGCAGTTTCTCACCCTTCAGGCTCTAAATTGCTTGCCAACGATTTTTACGTTGATGATCTCGTGTCGGTTGCTGACTCTATTGAAGAGCTCAAGTCACTGCGAGAAGAAGTTATTTACATATTAGAGTCTGCTGGTTTCGTACTCGCCAAATGGGCAACAAATTGTGACCTAAGTGATAATCAAAATGACAATACAGACGTCTCACTTGGAGACACAGCAGATACCAAAACTTTGGGACTCACTTGGAGCCCAAAGCAGGATGTATTCAGATTTCGTACTCAGGAACTATGCCAGGATAACCCTCCCACGAAGCGGTCTATTCTTTCATTCACTGCTCGCTTACTCGATCCCCTCGGGCTTCTTTGCCCAATTATTACGCTCGCCAAAATTCTCATCCAAGAGATTTGGCTCCTCAAACTCGATTGGGACGACCAAATTCCGAATCCGCTCTTTCAGCGTTGAGAAGCGGTCATAGCCTGTTTTGAGGAGCTAGACTCAATTAAAATTCCTCGACACGTTGGTACAAATCGAACCGGTACATACCAAGTGCACGGATTCGCAAACGCGTCTACAGATGCATATGGTTGTTGCCTGTATGTCCGATCGGTGAACCCAGAAGGCGTTTTCGTCAACTTGCTAACAGCAAAATCTCGTGTAGCGCCGCTGAAAACTAAAACGGTGCCGAGATTGGAATTGTGCGCCGCACATCTTTTAGCCAAACTCTGGGATGACGTGCGCAAATTAATTGATTTCAAAGTCGAACATGTTTTTATGTGTTCTGACTCCGAAGTGGTGTTGCATTGGTTACAAACACACCCATCGAAGCTTAAGACCTTTGTAGCCAATAGGGTAGCAGACATCCAAGAGCTCTCACCGGATGCTGTTTGGAGACATGTGCCAACTGACGTCAACCCTGCTGATCTGCCTTCGCGAGGTTGCACCGTCAAAGAATTGAACAAATCACTCTGGTTCAATGGCCCTCCCTTTTGGTTGCTTGAGCAGAATCAGTGGCCAAAAAACTCTCACTTACAGGCATCGAGTCCTGAAATGTTAGCTGAAAATCGAACCACTGCAACTGCACACATAGTTGTGGACTGCAACCTAATCCAATTCTCAAAATTGTTGATGATTTCTCATCGTATTTAAAAATCATACGTATCGTAGCGTATATCTCTCGTTTTGTCGATGGTCGAAAGTCTGCCTGCTGGGCTCAGTCTGTTCTTACTGCAACGGAACTAGCATTGTCGTTTTTAACAATCGTTCAAGTCGTGCAACGTGACGCGTTCACAAAAGAGTTCGATCGCTTAAGCAAGTCATTAGTCTTGCAACCATCCTACCAAAAATTGAATCCTTTCGTGTGTACTGAACATATTGGCAAACGCAATTTGTCCTTATTAAGAGTAGGAGGTCGTTAATTGCAAGCCCCTTTAGCGCATAACGCCAAGTTCCCTTTACTTATGCCCAAGAGCAACAGATTTGTCAAACTATACATTCAGCACTTGCATCGTACAAATTGCCACGCTGGTCTGCGTGCTCTGGTCGGTCTGCTTCGTCAATCGGTTTGGCTCATAAACGCCCGTCGTGAATGCAGTGCTGTAGTTCGCCAATACGTACAGACTGTTATCACAAATCATGGGTAATCTGCCTGTGGATCGCTTACTAGGTAGTCGGACATTTAGGGTTAGCGGAGTTGATCTGTTTGGTCCAATGAGAGTTTCATTGGGAATTCGTGGTAAAGCTCCTCTTAAAATGTACTGCGCAGTCTTCGTCTGCTTCGCGTCGAATGCGGTCCATCTGGAACTAATAAAAGATCTCACTTCTAATTCGTTCCTTTTATGTCTTACCAGATTTCTTGGACGTCGTGGACCGCTTGAAAAACTTTATTGCGACAACGGCACAAATTTTGTGGGTTCCGCACGTATGCTCCAGGATATCGCCAATCATTTCGAGACCAGCAAAGATGCGCTTATGGCTTTCAGCGCACCTCGCCAGTTCGAATTTGTCTTTATCCCACCACGCGCGCCTCACTTCGGAGGCCTGTGGGAGGCTGCCGTTAAGTCAGCAAAGCACCTTCTTATCAAGGCTGTTGGAAACTTGCTACTGAAGGAAGACGAGCTGCAAACAGTTCTAGTGGAGGTGGAAGCAGTGCTAAACTCGCTAGTAATAGCCCCAACGATGGTGAGGCTATTACCCCAGCCCATTTTCTTGTGGGCACTACCCTCGAAACACTGCCTCCTGCAGCTCTTCCGTCGAGATCAGATAACAATCTCACTTGTCTGCAGCGTTGGCATCTAGTCTCAGGTATAAAACAGCGGTTTTGGCGCGATTGGTCGCGTGACTATCTTCTGGGCCTGCAACAGCGGGTCAAGTGGACTTAGGAGTCGTCCAACATCAAAGAAGGAGCCATAGTCGTCGTCAGAGAAGACAATCTGCCACCACAGATGTGGCTACTCGGCGTTGTGGTAGGAACCATTACTGGCACAGATGGCAAGGTGCGAGTCGCTACTGTCAAAACCAAGTCGGGTATCTTCAAACGCGCGATTCATCATCTTGCTCCGTTACCTACATTTTGAAGACCTGGGGCTCTTCAACGCGGCCGATGTTTGGTCTTTTCAGCATATATTACTATTAATTTAAACTTTGTAAAGGGTTGTTATGTGCTTGGCCAACACCTAGCTGTGAGACGGGACATGGCAAATAAAAATATCCCCAACGGGTCAGCACATAACAGCTCCTGATCTCTCTATGTTAACTCTCTGTAAACTTTCGCCCTGTCTGCTCTCATGCGGCGAATTAGCATGGAAAAGAAGAGCAATTGAAAATTAAAGTCAGTGGTAAAAAGGAATTCGTTGCGTCAAGTTATTATTGCAGGTTTCGCGAAGTTGCACTCGTTTAAAATTTTTATATTAAATCTTTTCATTTGCTATTGGAGCAAACACCTTGGTTATAAAATTCTGACTCTGCGTTTTATCCAGCGCTACTGCTAGACATCCAAATATCCGTAAGTGACCGACGAATGGTCTACGCCCTGTCCATAACTCATATGGTGTCGTATTGTGGACTGCCTAAGCTTCTGTATGTACACCTTCTGCCCAAAAATTCTCCTGAAGATTTGCGTTGGTTAACATGGTTCGTGCCATTTTCACGAGGGTACGGTTCATCCGCTCAGCCACACCGTTTTGTTGTGGCGTGTGAGGGACAGTCAATAGCCTAACGATGCCATTCTGCTTAAGAAATTCATTAAACTCGTTGTTTACGTACTCTTTACAGTTGTCACTTCGAAGTATTTTTACTCGTTTGCCCGGATTAAAATTAAAGATTTCCATACAGAGTTTTCCGGATATTTTTCCACACTGACGCGGTTTTCCAAAATTGGAAAATATTTTATTATATTATTTTGTATTCTACTATATCCATACTTAACGAGTTTTAATTTAATCAGATGAAAATACCTTCCTAAACAGTCTTTTCCGGCCCCTTGATAAACAACAGTCAAAAAGACCCTACTAAACAATTTTTTAGTGTAGTTTGGAATGGTGATTTTTAATGGGGATTTTTTAATTTGCTTAAACGTTCTTTTAGGATCTTAAAAACATCCTGCAAAACTTTTAAGCAGACCCGAAACTCAGTTTTACAGAAATAAACAAAAAAATTATTTTTCCTTTTTTTCATTAAAGTGTCTTACGTGAAAATTGTTTCCATCGACCCTCGTATTTTTAGAAATTATAGGTATTTTCATTTTTTTTAAATCAAAAACATGTTAAATATTTATAATATGTACGAAATATAAAAAAAAAATTTACTTGGAATTTTTTGGAGATATTATTTATAACCATGTTTTGACGCAATTTGACCCAAATTTCTGGAGAACTGTTTAACCGATTTTGATCATTTTTTGTATGTTATATAATAATAGTTTTTATAAGATTATAATAATTTTTTTTTCATCGAACAGAGATGTCGAAACTTTAACCGCAATTATTTCGGAACCACTTTTTCCAAAATGGTTCCAAAAATTTAAAGAGTATCTGTTGTCCGATGCTTTATGCTTTAAATTTTTGGTTAATTTTAAACAGAAATACAACAACAACCGCAGGTACAACAACAACAATAATTACTAAATCTATTTAACCGATTACACTATGCAACAGTTTTTTGATCCCGGCTTCTAAATAGTTGATCCTTATGTAAAATTTCACGCTGAATTCAAATCTGCTCTCAGATATGTCAAAAATAGAACGGTTTTTTAAGAGATCGCGAAATATCAATTTTAGTGATTTGAAAAAGGTAGGTCTACTAAAATGCCATTTTCTCTAGTTTTAGTCCACCTATATGTATAAACTGGAACAAAAATTAAAGATAATAAAATTATTTCCTAAAAAAACGATTGCTTTTTAAAATCCAATTATAAATGACGAAGTTATGGCACTTCAAAGTTGAACTTTTGAAAATTTTTTGATAATTTTGGAGTTTTTGCTGCCTTTCATTAAGTTTTTTCAATCTTACCATAAAAATTGCTCAGGTCTCAGATATTGACAGGATTAGGTAATCTCTTACGAACATTTTTTGCCCTTGGTCATCGAAATCGGATGAAAAATAAACGCTACATTCACAATTAAGTAAACATACCTCTTCTTGAGAGTATTTTTTTGTAGTTTTTTTCAGAATAAAAATCACATCTTAGCAAGCCAAATTAGAATAAACGTTGAGCATTAGGAGTTTGTATTGCAGTTTAACAAAAATCTTACGAACTTCAACATGAGTTGCTCAATGGTAACAGACTTGCAACAAGGATGGACAAAGCATTGCAGTTTTTTGTGCAGATGGGACAGCCGAGATCGCAGTGAGCATAACATGCGTAAAGACTGGGATGGAAGGGCCAATTTTGTAGTCGGAGAAAATATCGTAAAATTTCCGCCCCTAGTTCAAATGGACAAAATTATTCTCCCTCCTTTGCATATTTAGCTTGGTCTCTTCAAGAACTTCGTTAAAGCTCTCCATAAAAATGAAAATTTTCCGGCATTTGAATTTTAGAACGACGATTCCCACAACTATCTGACGCCAAAATCAGAGAAGGCGTATTTGTGGGTACGCAAATCAAAAAGCTAATGAGCGACAGAGAATTTTTACTCGGCACTATCAACAGACGAGGCAAAAGCATGGGAATCATTTTGCGCAGTAGTGTCTAGTTATCTCGGAAACAAAAGAAGTGAGGAGTACATAGAAATTGTTCATGATTTATTGGAAAACTACAAAAATTGGTATAATCTCAGTCTGTTTTTCATGAGTTTTTTATATTTACCAATTTTATTTTTTTTTTTTTAAAGGTGTAAATATGTCCTTAAAAATTCACTTTTTGCACTCCCATTTGGATTTTTCCCGGAACGCTACCATCAGCAAATGCAGCAGATAGAGTTTCGCTACCAAGGCAAGTGGGATCCGGCAATGATGGGAGACTATTGCTGGTTCTTGTTCCGAGAAACACACAGTCTGCACAAAAAACAAAAGCGGTCTACATCATATGAGTACTTTTATCCAACCCTGAACTGCTATAAAAACTCCTAATGCACAACGTTTATTCTAATTTGGCTTGCTTAGATGTGATTTTTATTCTGAAGAAAACTAACAAAAAATACTCTCAAGAAGAGGTATGTTTAGTTATTTGTGAATGTAGCGTTTATTTTTCATCCGATTTCGATGACCAAGGGCAAAAAATGTTCGTAAGAGATTACCTAATCCTGTCAATATCTGAGACCTGAGCAATTTTATGGTAAGATTGAAAAAACTTAATAAAAGGCAGCAAAAACTCCAAAATTATCAAAAATTTTTCAAAAGTTCAACTTTGAAGTGCCATAACTTCGTCATTTATAATTAGATTTTAAAAAGCAATCGTTTTTTTAAAAAATAATTTTATTATATTTAATTTTTGTTTGTAGAGAAAATGGCATTTTAATATCTTTTTTCAAATCACTAAAATTGATTGAAAATCGATATCTCAAAAACCGTTCTACTTTAGACATATCTGAGAGCAGATTTGAGTTCAGCGTGAATTTTTACATTAGAGTCAATTGCTTAAAGTATATATAGTTTTTGTGTAATATAATTTTCTGTAAACCTTAAAAAAAATCATATTAAAAAACGTTAAATTGAAAAAATTTTTAGAAACAAAAAAATAATTTGAGTAGAAACGGGTCAATAAATTTTTTTAAATTTGCAAACTAGTGTATTAATTAATTGTTAATTCCTTTAGTTTTTTCATTTAGGCAAAAGGCATTTTAACCCACTTCTGGAAAAAGTTTTTAAATTTTTCTTTAATTGTGCGTGCCCAGATTAAATAAAATAAATATAGTAAAAAAAATCTTAAATAAAATATAAATAAAATAAGAAATTGTACAAATATGACGGCATGTTATGAGCGAAATCGATAACTGATGCCATTGAACAGGCAACAAAGATGCACGAAACTTTCCTCATCATTAGTTTTAAACAATAAATTTTTGGGACTTTTTTATTTCATATTGAAAAACAAGTGATACTTTGACATTTTGAAAATTTGTGGGGGGTTGTCAGCCACCCATTTAAAAGTTTAAAATTCGATTTTTTAGGCAATTATTCTTCCCTTCGTTGCCCTTCACTTAGGTAATAAATGCAGAAGTTACTAAGCTCAGTGAAAACTGGCAACAATGCCAACAATACACATTTCTACACAAACAGTTTGGACACGTACTTTAAACATAAGCATACATGAGATATACACACAGAACGAAATGACAGAGCCCGATATACATGCCCTCCCTTTCGCTCTGGTGTCTTTTCTCTAACGCATGTGTAGGCAAAACAAAACAGCACAGGGCTGCTAAGCAGGCAGCGCAGCTGCTTGTCTGTGCGGACTCCGAAAGCCGAATGAGATACGTGATTTTCTTGCTGTTAACTTAACAGTGAGACCGAGTTCATCTCTTGTTTTTTAGTTCTCTCTGCTTATAGTCTTTAAACACAATTAAGACGTCTGATTTATTTTTGATGAAATAAACATGAACATATCGCGATTTATCATAAATCATGGTTATAAAGTAACGCAAACCACCGTGTGAGTTTGTGTTTATCGGCCCACAAACATCGCTGTGTATAAGATCAAGGACGTTTTTGCTTTTACTTTCCGAGTCGGAAATTCCGACACAGTAAATGGCTTAGAGCAAAATTTGCTCTTTAGACAAATTGTACAATCAAATTCGTTTACTCCTTCGAATTTATATCTTATATATCTTTTCTTTCAGTTCTTTCGGGCTTTTCACGTTGAGATGTCCGTATCTCTAGTGGCATTTCTCGAATTCCTCTTTGCCGTTCATTCCGAAGCATACCACGTTGGTTGCTTTTCTTATCTCAAACAGAAATAAGTTCTTTACTTGTTTGGCAACTACCCAGCGGCGCAGAGGTGAATGAGGCTGGTCCACAATATGCATCGTAGTATGTGCCCACGTAATGGGAATTTCTCGCTACGTTTCGAATACACAGTTGTGTGTAGAGAAGTTTAACTTCGGGTCGAGTTGTTGCTCGTGTATATATAACAGTTGTGTTATGTTTGTGTCAATCGACTTTTGAAAAAACCCAGCGGCGCAAATGCCCATTACAAGTTCGATGTTCTCTTGAACACTTTGATGGCTGGCAGCCTTCAAGTATCGGTTACTACTCTGTATACATTTACGTAAGCTTGGCCGTTTTCGTTGGCATACTGTATACAAAGCAGAATACTTTGTAATCGGAAAAGTGGGCGTATAACAGAAAACACTTCGGCTTTAGATTACAACATAATATACCATTTGAGAAAATGTTGGCGACGAAGTATGCGTTCAGTTCACAAAACGATACACCATTTTGAAACTTGTGTGTGGACTTGTGGACTAGCTGTGCGCGCGTCCACACACTAGGTGTATCGGATTGTAATGGGGATAAAAAAAAAAAAAATTAAAAAAAAAAAAATGTATGAGAATAGGATGGAATTGAACTCTGGACCCATAACACAGAAACACATGGACGACGGTACGTTAGCTCACTTGACTATTGGGCATATGGGAAAACTGGCGACAAAATCATAATTAAGAATGTAAGCAGTTGACACTTTGCCGACCGAGGTGCCTTTTTTCAAAAGTCGATTGACACAAACATTACACAACTGTTATATATACACGAGCAACAACTCGACCCGAAGTTAAACTTCTCAACACACAACTGTGTTTCTAGCGAGAAATTCCCAATACTACGATGCATATTGTGGACCAGCCTCATTCACCTCTGCGCCGCTGGAAGGCGCCTCGGTCGCCAAAGGGCCAACTGCTTACATTCTTAATTATGATTTTGTCGCCAGTTTTCCCATATGCTTAATAGTCAAGTGAGCTAACGTACCGTCGTCCATGTGTTTCTGTGTTATGGGTCCAGAGTTCAATTCCTTCCTATTCTAATACAACATTTTTTTTTTTAATTTTTTTTAATTTTGATCCCCATTACAATCCGATACACCTAGTGTGTGGACACGCGCACAGCTAGTCCACAAGTCCACAAGTTTCAAGTGGTGTATCGTTTTGTGAACTGAACGCATACTTATCGTCGCCACATTTTCAAATGGTATATTGAGTTGTAATCTGAAAAGCCAAAGTGTTTTCTGTTATACGCCCACTTTTCCGATTACATAGTATTCTGCTTTGTATACAGTATGCCAACGAAAACGGCCAAGCTTACGTAAATGTATACAGAGTAGTAACCGATACTTGAAGGCTGCCAGCCTTCAAAGTGTTTCAGAGAACATCGAACTTGTAATGGGCATTTGCGCCGCTGGGTATTAGGACTTTTCCGGATTCGTCACACAGACGCGCACAATTATTTTTGAATGTTACAGTGCAACCACCGTTGACTGTTTTGCTAACCGAAATGAAATTGCATTGTAATTGGGAAACAACGATTCGCGCACATGTGTGTTGTGGCTTCGAGTCAAGACACCACGACGATCGAGTAAGCGATAATCCACTGTCTCCTTTTGCACTGAACAAAGAAAAAATGATTTGGCTTCGTCTGCTTTGCCTTTTTGATCGTCCGTTTTGACATCCCGCAGCCATGTGGCCTTTTTTCCCGAAATTATAGCACCTTATGTTTCTATTTCTTTTGTTAGCTCCGTTACATTTTTGAGTTCTCGTATTTGTTCACCAATTTCGCGTTTGGTGATCTACTCATAAATGCTTGAACGGTACTTCCGTTCTCTATTTTCTCATCGTTCTTCGTCTATCACATTCCTCGGTTAATTTTATTTTTAAGACACTGAATTTCGGTAACTCATCACGTAACTCCAACGTGACTACCTAGTTTTCATACGATTTTGGCAAGCTTGCTAAGAGCATGATAACAGACAACTCCTCTTGCAGCTTCATGCCAATTTCAGCTGCTCCACAATGTTCACAAAACTTTTAATATACTGCTGCATGCCTTCACTTTCGCTCATACGCATAAATAGCAATTTTTTAAACAATGGAACTTTTCTCACTGGACGGGTGGGCATGTGTCCTGTTTTTAATGTACTCCACGCGAGTGCGGAGGATTCACATTTTTTTACATGAGCGATTTCCGAAGTTTTTTATAGATAAAGTTATTACTGCCAACGCTTTGTCGTTTTGTGATTTCCACGCAATATAATCGGCCGACTTATCATCGATTGGACACTTCGTGTCGCCCGAAACGACTGGCCAAAGTTCTTGGTGAATTATCACACTTTTCATCTGGACACACCAGGAATCGTAGTTGGTCTCATCCAACTTGTCTATATTGTACTTGTCTCATCCAATTATTGTACCCAATAGTAATCACACAGAAAACTTTAAAGTTAGTTAGCCTTTTTTCACACAGAAAGGAAGGGCTCTTGTTCTCTTTTACTCTCTGTTCTGTGGTTATTTCTGGCTCTAGTCAGCCTGCGCCTATAACCTGTAGGAGATTTTCGAGAACAGTAGTAGAAATAATAGAAGAAGAGCTTGTTCGTTTGAAGATTAGACAAAGAGTGAGAGAGAGTTTATTATACACAGTATCATTTATACATATTCAGACAAGTATTGAGCGCAGTATCGATAATCATATGACTACTGTTTACTTTAGAAAGAGAGTTGCCACAATGTTGTATTGCTTAATTCATAAAAATCAACATCTTCGCATACCGAAAAATCACAAGCGTAATAGAATAAAAATTCACTACAATGACAGACGATTCAGCTGCCCAAAGGGCATACATGAAAGAAATTTCACATGTAGCACCAGAATTCGATGGAAAAAATACATCTGCAAAGATTTATTACAGCACTAAAATTGGTCAACCTGACAAACGTAACCTACGAATGCATTGCAATTGAAATAATAAAGTCAAAAATAATTGGCTCAACACTCTACAAAGTCCAGAATGAGACTAAGATCGTAGATATTATTAAAATATTGCAAGAGAAAATAGTCGGTGAAACATCAGACGTAGTAAAAGCAAAAATGGCAAATGTATACCAAAAGGGTAAAACAGCAACACAACTTAGCAGAGGTAACCACAGTGGAAGAGGAAACGACTCTTATGGCAACAAGTCATAGAACTAAAAAGATTTATTCAATAAACTTCAAACTTAATATTTTTGCTTCATTTTACAATGTAGAATCAGGAAAGAATCTCACATTTTTACTAGATAGAGGTGCAGATATTTCAATTCTAAATGAA
This sequence comes from Lordiphosa clarofinis, assembly GCA_018904275.1. Lineage (NCBI taxonomy): Eukaryota > Metazoa > Arthropoda > Insecta > Diptera > Drosophilidae > Lordiphosa > Lordiphosa clarofinis. The sequence goes on from JAEIGQ010000409.1 coordinate 55,728, forward strand.
GATTCCGATGTCTTTAATGACATCCAATTAAACAACACTATAGACATTCAAGGTATAGTGAAGGAGTATTAAAATCAAAGGACTTGTTCCATTAGAACTACAAACAGACAACTATATAATAGTTCAAAAAATGAACTATAGTTCAAAAAATGAACTATAGTTCAAAAAATGAACTAATGAACTAGGTCATTAAAATTAACTAAAATTTCCAACTCTAGTGCAGATATCTCAATTCCTAAAAAGAAGATTTCGATGTCTTTAATGCTGAACATCCAATTAAATAACACTATAGACATTCACGGTATGAGGGTAATAAAATCAAAGGACTTGTTCCACTAGAGCTACAAACAGACAACTATATAATAATAATAATAATAATAATAAATTTATTTAAAACCAATAATGCAGATATTATGAACATTATGAACATTACAAAGTGTTAAATAACTTAAGGTTTTAAATATTACTCGACTATGACTTTAAGTCGTCAGTCGGAGAATTCGTTTATATGTTTTGTTGATTTTTGATAATTTATTATTGTTATTGTATTTGGGGATCCCCTAGGTGCCATACAAAAGGTCTTAATACACCCTGCTTCCCCGCTCGTCGCGAGATACAGGATCGTTGGGCCCAGTGTCGGATTAGGAGCCCACCAAATTTTTAGAGTTTATGTGCATGATATTATTTAAATTTAAAAGATTCTCCCAAATTCGTTTCCTATACTGAGTGGCCTGTTTCCAGTTAGTATCGCTCGCATCGTTTAAAATATCTATGACCTGATTCGGACTTAGCACAGGTTGGTTAAAATATAGTGCTCTGTGTTCTCTTAGTATAGGACATCTGCCCAGGAAATGGTTAATGTCCTCTATTTCATTTGTATTGCACAATTCGCATTTATTTGTCCGTCCTGTAACAAACCTATTTCCATTTAACAATATCATGTCGCTTCTTGCCTTAAGGATCCATGATACTGCCCTAGTATCCACTTGTGCATATTTTTTGCCAACAGTATGGTCGAGTTCTTTGAAGATTCTCCTTCGCTTCTTAGTTTTGCTGCACGAGTTCCGTATGCCTGTCTTTCCTTAGATCCGCGATGAGCGCATTGCGATTGGCATTCCATAGGTTATCGTTGTTCCAGTCCCATTCTATGTTATGCAGTGTGCACAATGTACCTAGCTCTTTTGCCCAGATAATATTTTTCTCCAGCACCATCTGAGAAGGCGTCGTGGCAGCCTATGACTGTCGTATGTAAATATAACGGAGGTGCTGGTCCAGCATGTAGAATCTACTGCCGTATTTATCCGTTTCCAGTGCAAGAGCATAGTGTGGCGTTGTCTGTGGCAAATTATAAATACGTTTGATGAAAAAGGCTTCCAGCTTATCCACTTCATTGTGTTGCCCAAAGCCCCAGACTTGCGCTCCGTTAGTTTTATTTCCCCCCACACCGCCCCCATAGATTTTCCACTTTTTTTTGGTTTGAGATTTTTTTTTTTAAGGAGGGGCTATTAAAGTTTATTGTTGGTTTTTTTTTTTGCGTCCATCTGTTATTTGTTTTTTTTTTATTTAAATTGGGCGTGAAAACAAAAATAAATATTTAAATATTTGTAATATTTTTTTTTTTTTTTTTGTTTTTTTAGTTTTTAATTTTTTCCCCCTTTCCCCGCCCCCCCTTTTCAAATAATTATTTTTTTTTTGTTTTATTTTATTTTATTTTTTTTTTTTTATATATTTATTTTTTTTCGATCGATTGTTTTTTTTCTTTTATTTAATTAATTATTATTTATTTTTTTTTTTTTTTTTTAATTAAAATGGGGTATTTTTTTTTTTCTTCTGGCACAGTGGTTTTTTTTTGGCCTTTTTCTGGCATAAACCCCAAAATTTTTTTTCAGATTTCAAATATTAACTGGTTATTTTTTTATTTCCATACTCATATTAGTTTAAAAAACAAACCCATTCAACCTTAGTGGCAACACTGCTTTTTTGACGGGCGCTTGAAGTCAGCTGTTTGTGTGCCACGTGTTTTTTGTGAAACTGGCAGCAAATATTTGCCAACTTTGAGTGTGTCTGTTTAAAAAGTTAGAAGCAAAATAAAAAAATGTAAAAACGCAAACTGTTAGTTCAGGTATGTTTTGTTAAGATTTGATAACTGGTTTGCCATTGTTGTGTGCTTTTGTCCAATTTTGCCGTGTGTTGCTTGTGTGTAATTTTATGTTGGCCCTAACAAGTGTAGCAATGTTTTTTGGATGATTAGTTGTGCATGGCACAGCATGGCACAAAGTCTTAAATGCAAAGTTGTTAACGAAAGAGTGTAGATTAAAAAGTAACTAACACTTCTTGCTACAACGTGCGACTTTTCGAGAAAATTGGCCTTATTGCAGCTGAATTCATGCTTAAGTTAAAGATATTTCTCAAGAGAGACAGAAAAATTTTTTTTCGTTTGGTTGCGTCAAACACAAAAAAAGTTTTTTTAAGTCGTATTTAGTACCATAAATAAAAGTACGAACCGAATTTCAGTTTAATAGTGTAAAATACAACAAAGTTGGAGCAAATCGGATGTATCAGTTATATGGCAGCTATATGAAATAGCATTCCGAATCAAACCATATTTCATAAGTCGCTTAAGAAGCTTAAAATACGTGCTCAAAGCGAATTTCAGATCAACATCTTTAAAACCAACGAAGTTGGTGCATATCGGCCAAATCGGTTATATGGCAGCTATATCAAATAGTTGTCCAAACCAAACAAGATTTGGTAAAACGTATAAGAAGCTTAAAATACGTGTACAAACCGAATTTCAGCTCAATAGCGTAAAAAACAACATAGTTGGACCATATCGGCCAGATCGGTTATATGGCAGCTATATCAAATAGCGGTCCAAGCCTAACAAGATTTGGTACAACGTATTAGGAGCTTAAAATACGTGTACAAACCGAATTTCAGTTCAATAGCGTGAAAAACAACAAAGTTTAAGCAAATCGGCCAGATCTGTTATATGGCAGCTATATCAAATATTGATCTAAACTGAGTAAAATTTTCCAAGTCGTCCTTGGGGCCCAAAATATGATTATAGTCCAAATTTGGGGTCAATAACGTAAAAACTAGAGTTTATGCCAAAAAAAGGCAAAAAAAAAAACCACTGTGACTGTTAACCGCCCCCCAAAATATGAGGTCGTCGAGGAGAGCCAACATAGGGGCAAAACAACCCCTGCCTCACTCCGATATTGGTTTTGAAATACTCCGATAGTTCCTTGCCTGTCCAGACTGCCACCTTCATCTTTTTTTAATATATTCTCCAGCACGTTCAAAAATTTGGGCGACACCCCCAGTAAATAATATGTGTATTTAAACCGCTTGTGTGGGATTATATCGAAGGCAGCCCGAAAGTCAACAATTACTTTCTTTTCTCACTCCCGTTTCAGATATACGATCGATATTACATTGTATATATTGTCCACAGTCGAATATTTTCAGGGGACCCCCCCATATACTTTTTTAATTTCCCATAACACTCCCCCCCCTGGTTGTGTCGGCTGTTTAAAATTAAGCACTGTTTATAAACGATATCCCTCGGTAATTTTGTGGTAGGTCTGGGTCACCTTTTTTTGAAAATTGGGAATACGACACTTGTTGTACAGTTTTCTTCAAACCGACCTGTATCTAGCATGTTATTATAGACTTCAATGAGTGAGTCGATGAAATCCATTGGGGCATTATGTAGAATTCATATGGAATTCTATCCTCTCCTAGTGCTTTGTTCAGCTTTTACTTGATCCAGTATTTTCAATATTTCGGTCCTGGTTATATGCGTATCCAACAAATCATCTGTTGTTTCTGACAAATATAATGTCCATGCAGTTTGTTTTGGGCTCAGTAGATTTTGAAAATAGCTCTGAAAATCCGATGCTGAGATGTTCTTTCCTAATCTGGAAGTGGCTATTTTTAACTCTCTTGCTACCTTCCACCAACCCTTGCTGTCCTTGACCTCATCCAGCTTTTCTCCAGCTGCTGACAGTACCTATCTTTCTTTTCCATACACAGTAGTCGGTATTTTTTATTCTTCTCGACATAGTCTCTTCTTATGTTATCTTCTCCATAAGCTACACACTTATTTAGAAGCTTCAGTACTTTCTTACGCTCAAGAAGCACTCCAGATCAAACCATTTCTGTTTACTTTGGAAAAGGGGTTCTTTGGTATAGGGACAGCGGCTTTTATAACCTCTTGAAGTTTTCCAAGCTCAAGCAGTTCGCATCCAACTGCACCGCTGCCAAAGATGTCAAAACGCGGGAATGAAAATGCTCCAGCCATAGACGGTCTCAGATGTATTTTGGGACCAGGTTAAGTTTTTTTGTACTGTCTATTCCTTGTAAAGACTCTTTAGCCTTAACGGCTAGGTGATCCGACCAACTCTGCTTTTCCACACTAAAATCTTGTATACTTTCCAGGGCATAATGCGATGCTGCAACAATATCATTTGTCGATCTACCAACAGTGCATATATAGGTGAAATTACCCAGTTTATCTCCTTTAGTCCATTGAGCACAGTAAGGGCTTTATCGTCGCAGAATTCCATAAAATATTTTCCATTGCTGTCAGCCACTTTATCTCTGGATTTGCGCCCTGATGAGTTTCCAAGGGAAGGCATATCTAACCCTTCAGGCATTTCTTGTGTTTGTTCGCCTATTCTGACATTTAGATCGCCGATTATAATGGGATTATCAGGTTGATACTCTGCCAGGAAGTCTTCCACTTTTCGAAAATCGCTTCTCCAATTAATTCCTCTTATGTATGATGCTATTAATTTAAGACTCGTTTGCAGCGTTCTCAATGTAAGTGCTTGTAGTAAGTTTTCGGTTATTATTTCGTATTTAACGCCAAGGTTCTCTAAGCTGCCACTTACACCTACGAGCATACCTCCTATTCCTCTGCCAAAATTTGAGAATCTGACAGCAGGCGACCAATGCGTTTTAAACCCGCTAAAATACTTTGAAAATTTTGATATATTTTCTTCCAACACATGCGTTTCTATCAGGATAAATATTTCATAGGACTTAACATATTCGAAGAACTGCGTATCTATTATTTTGTTTTCTAGGCCATGTACATTGTAGGATAATACGTTTATTTCTTGATTCAAATTATTGGCTTTAGTTAGTTTTATTATATAAGTTATTTAAATTTATGATATTTGCTTTTTCATTCCGACTGACCCCTCTTAGTTTTTTATATCTAATTGTCTTAAAATTTCATTAAAATTTAAATTAATCTTAAGACTCTCCCTATAGATCTGCTTGAGAATCCCTTCTGCATCGCTCCTCTGACTCATGAGAACTCTGTCCTTGTTCCAGTAGAACCATTTCCCGTCTATTTGCATTCTATCGTTGCGAATCTGGACTCTCCTGTTTTTATCAATGCTCAAGAGATCTTTGCGTATTGCTAGCATTGCTTTCTTTTTGCAGAATCCGTTCGCTAGTGAGGTCCTGTTCAACGGATATTTGTGTTCCTGCTAACTTTCTGGTGTGTTTAAGGACATCATGTACCATGCTTGACGAACCCTAATTCCACAAGTATACCCATTTTCCCATCCGAATCGTACAGTTTTCTTGCGTGCTCAATGATTATTCTGGTCGGGATTTTCAGAGTATTCTTTGCCAACAGATTGAACGCCTCATACGCTGATTCCTTTGACTCGATGCCTTTAATAATATTATTTCGTCGTTTGATCGCCTCCTCCATTCGTGCTATGCGCCGGTCTGCAGCATCTTTGCTAGCTTTCATATTATCTATCTCTTCTCTAAGCTCTTGGTTTTCAGCTACAAGATGATCTGTTTTAGCAGCCACTTCATTTAGGCGACCCATGGCGACCTCAAGATCCTGTTTAGTCACCATATCTTTGAACTTTTCCTCTAGTGTGCATTGCACGGTTTCCTTCATGGCCTGCATAAGTTCTTGAACTGTCATTCGAGCTACAAGCTGATCCGGAGATGTCTCGAATGTGGTCAACTATAATTCCACACAAATTTCATTTAGTTGATAGCAATTTCGCTATACCGTGTGACGGAATATTAGGTATAGATTATAGGTTTCAATTGCCAAATTGACCTAGAACAGTCCAAAAATTGATTTATAATTAGACCAAAAAATATAAATGTCTATATTTATTGATTAGTGAGTTTAGCAGGCTCTAGGTCCGAAAATAAGAACAACTTATGCATTATTGTACACCAAAAATGAGCTGGTTGCCTATACGGTACCGTTTCATCATTCTCCCGAATGAATCTTCAGTAGGCTTCTCGCTGTCGAAACCATCGCTTCACCTGCCTTTCCATACAATCAATGTTTTAATCAGTTGGGAACCTCAAAAAACAATAAGAGTAAAAATAGGTCAGGCTAACAACTTCAACCTTTTTGGTGTACATAAGCTTAGCTTAGGCTCAAAGTTCCAACCAAAAGCTAAAGCAGCTTTTTGAGAAAGTTTAGAACTGGCCGTTACATTTTGAATGCAAGCATTCAAAAAGCGTTTGCGTTGTTTCTTGAAACTTTTGTTAGTTTCGTTTACAAATCAAGAGAGCGTGCCGTATCTTATATAAAGTTTGTAATTTATCTGGCGACCTTTCTAATGTTTAATTAGTGAGTTTAGCAGGCTCTAGGTCCGAAAAAGTTGTGTTTGTTCACAACTAAGAACAACTTATGCATTATTGTACACCAAAAATGAGCTGGTTGCCTATACGGTACCGATTTCATCATTCTCCCGAATGAATCTTCAGTAGGCTTCTCGCTGTCGAAACCATCGCTTCACCTGCCTTTCCATACAATCAATGTTTTAATCAGTTGGGAACCTCAAAAAACAATAAGAGTAAAAATAGGTCAGGCTAACAACTTTCAACCTTTTGGTGTACATAAGCTTAAGCTTAGGCTCAAAGTTCCAACCAAAAGCTAAAGCAGCTTTTTGAGAAAGTTTAGAACTGGCCGTTACATTTGAATGCAATCATTCAAAAAAGCGTTTGCGTTGTTTCTTGAAACTTTTGTTAGTTTCGTTTACAAATCAAGAGAGCGTGCCGTCTCTTATATAAAGTTTGTAATTTATCTGGCGACCTTTCTAATGTTTAATTAGTGAGTTTAGCAGGCTCTAGGTCCGAAAAAGTTGTGTTTGTTCACAACTAAGAACAACTTATGCATTATTGTACACCAAAAATGAGCTGGTTGCCTACACTCAGAAAAATTTTCTTCTTAGATTTTAGGAAACAGTATGCCTTAAATACAAAAATGGACTATAATTGATCTATTTAGGTAATTTTTTACCTAAACAGGTCAAATCTGGACTAAAATGTCAAAATTTAGGCAAACATTTTTAGGCTATGGTAAGCCTAAAATCTAGGTCCAATTACCTAAAATGTTATGCTACGGACATGATATGCATATAATTTATCCACTTTTTATTATCTGATGACTTGATTTGGTTGCAACCATCGAATTGAAAGCGGTATTTTATGACCGTTGCATTTCCGCACATAGCAATTTGGAAAACTATTCATGACAAGTTTGCTCTAAAAATGACCATTGTCATGCAGCTTTTTGAACCGACATGCTTGTGATATGAAAACCTGGAATAATTAAAAATATAAGACAAAATAATTCTTTACTCCATTGAGGACAAATGTTGAAAATTAACCTCCTAGGACCGATTTCAAACGGCTAGCGGTAACCATATTAAAAATAGTTAGAAGGCTAAGTCTGCAGAATCGTTCTACCACAGTTAGACGTGTTTTTCCACTTTAATACCTATTCTAAACCGCTAAATCATTAAAACAAGATAAAAAGTTTTATTCCGCAGATGTCACAAAAAATCTAGTAAGCGCGAGTTTCTTAGCCAAAGAAACCCATTCTCAGTCCACTCTTTGTCATATAAGAAACCCCGTGTCCAAGTCTTAACTTCGTACACCAAATATAAATTTTTAGAAATTTATTGCCTAAAAAGGCCTCAAATTGCCTAAATATTTAGGAAAATTTACCTAAAAAGGCGCCAAGGCCATTGGGGCCCTAAGGTTTAGGGCATTCCGATTTTAGGCAAACTATGCCCTAAAATTTAGGTAAAAATTGTCTTAGTTTTAAGGAATGTCATGTTCTAAGATTGAGGAATTAGTTTCCTAAACTTAAAGGTATGATATGTTCTTGAATTAAGGAATAAATTATCTAAAACTTAAATTACCTAAATTTTAAGCATCTTATGTCCTAAAATTGCTGTAATTAATATTAATATTTTAGGTATTTAATGTCTTGGTTTTAGCGACCTGATCTGTGTAAATCCAAATGGTTGGTTATTCTGGCTCAAGGTCATCCGTCCCATCCAAGGAATGAAAAACGGTGGATTCTTTTTTATTTCCCAATATATTTCGAGGTATTAGGTATTATATTTGCCAAAATTAAGAAAAGCAACTAATCCAAATTTTAGACATTTGTAGTCCTCAATGAGGCATAAAATACTAAAGTTTTAAGAATTTTATGTCTTAAGATTGAGGTAATTAAAATTTAATTTTTTAGGTATTGATATGAGTTGGGAGAGTTATGCGTATATATTAAAGATTAAAGCTTTAAAGCAATTGATAATTTGTTACCATCTATTGCTGGCACACCTCTAACTCCATCACTAAATACGAAAGTATTTCAATCGAAGTGACTTTGTGTATTATTGCTAAATAAATTCGGAGACGTCTGGACTTTTTACTTTTTTGTCAAAAAAATAAATATGTGAAAAAGTCTAGCAAACCCGACTGTAAAAACCCTTATACCTGCGAAAGTGTCTGCTCAGATGTATGTATTTAGCTGCTGCGGTGCTGCTGCGAACTTTACTTTGGTCAACACTTGACTACCGTTAATCCGATCATTTCCATTCTTACGCAGATTGATAAATAATGCTGATTACAAAAGAATGGGAGGTGTGGCGTGGACAAAAATTGAAAACTAACTTGATCTGCCTGCAAGTCCCAGATGTAAATCTCTCCTACAGGTCGGACCTCTGTCTCTTACCATCTCTAAGATTTGTTTGTTTATACGCTTACGGCTATATAAACTCGTCAGTTGATGCTGATCAAGAATATTTATATATTGTAGGGTCGGAGATGCGTCCTTCTGGCTGCGAACTTTCATTTGCTCATAATTTATCTTTCTTCTATCAGGAATAGGATATGAGAACCGATTATATGAAGCATTGGGCCTATTTTTCTATTGTATACACTCTGAAATATATCATTTTACTTATTGTATTGTATATTGTATATCGTACTAAAAAATAATAGCTCTTTTATCTTATTTAATATCGATGCTTTAATATAGTTATAAAAATAATAAACAATGTAACTTTTGTAAGAAATGTGAATTGTAAGAAATCTGAATTGTCTAGAGCTATGGATAGTTAATACCCTGTTTTAGGACTCAAAATGACTAAATTTTAGGAAATTTTTAGCTTAATCCTAGCATATAAATCATAATTTAGGCAATTTCTGCCTCAATTTTAGGGCATAGAGTACATAGTATTTAGGTAAGGTATGTCCTAAAAATTAGGACCCCCATTGCCTTGGCGCCTTTTTAGGTAATTTTTCCTAAATATTTGGGCAATTTTTTGCCTTTTTAGGCAATAAATTTTTTTGAGTGTATACGGTACCGTTTCATCATTCTCCCGAATGAATCTTCAGTAGGCTTCTCGCTGTCGAAACCATCGCTTCACCTGCCTTTCCATACAATCAATGTTTTAATCAGTTGGGAACCTCAAAAAACAATAAGAGTAAAAATAGGTCAGGCTAACAACTTTCAACCTTTTGGTGTACATAAGCTTAAGCTTAGGCTCAAAGTTCCAACCAAAAGCTAAAGCAGCTTTTTGAGAAAGTTTAGAACTGGCCGTTACATTTTGAATGCAAGCATTCAAAAAAGCGTTTGCGTTGTTTCTTGAAACTTTTGTTAGTTTCGTTTACAAATCAAGAGAGCGTGCCGTCTCTTATATAAAGTTTGTAATTTATCTGGCGACCTTTCTAATGTTTAATTAGTGAGTTTAGCAGGCTCTAGGTCCGAAAAAGTTGTGTTTGTTCACAACTAAGAACAACTTATGCATTATTGTACACCAAAAATGAGCTGGTTGCCTATACGGTACCGTTTCATCATTCTCCCGAATGAATCTTCAGTAGGCTTCTCGCTGTCGAAACCATCGCTTCACCTGCCTTTCCATACAATCAATGTTTTAATCAGTTGGGAACCTCAAAAAACAATAAGAGTAAAAATAGGTCAGGCTAACAACTTTCAACCTTTTTGGTGTACATAAGCTTAAGCTTAGGCTCAAAGTTCCAACCAAAAGCTAAAGCAGCTTTTTGAGAAAGTTTAGAACTGGCCGTTACATTTTGAATGCAAGCATTCAAAAAAAGTTTCGTTGTTTCTTGAAACTTTTGTTAGTTTCATTTACAAAAAAGAGAGCGTGCCGTCTCTTATATAAATTTGTAATTTATCTGGCGACCTTTCTAATGTTTAATTAGTGAGTTTGCTGGCTCTAGGTCCGAAAAAGTTGCGTTTGTTCACAACTAAACAACTTATGCATTGTACCACCAAAAAGAGCTGGTTGCCTATACGGTACCGTTTCATCATTCTCCCGAATGAATCTTCAGGCTCTCGCTGTCGAAACCATCGCTTCACCTGCCTTTCCATACAATCAATGTTTTTAATCGTTGGGCATTCAAAATGTAACGGCCAGTTCTAAACTTTCTCAAAAAGTTGCTTTAGCTTTTGGTTGGAACTTTGAGCCTAAGCTTAAGCTTATGTACACCAAAAGGTTGAAAGTTGTTAGCCTGACTTATTTTTACTCTTATTGTTTTTTGAGGTTCCCAACTGATTAAAACATTGAATGTTTGAAAGGCAGGTGAAGCGATGGTTTCGACAGCGAGAAGCCTACTGAAGATTCATTCGGGAGAATGATGAAACGGTACCGTATAGGCAACCAGCTCATTTTTGGTGTACAATAATGCATAAGTTGTTCTTAGTTGTGAACAAACACAACTTTTCGGACCTAGAGCCTGCTAAACTCACTAATTAAACATTAAAAAGGTCGCCAGATAAATTACAAACTTTATATAAGAGACGGCACGCTCTCTTGATTTGTAAACGAAACTAACAAAAAGTTTCAAGAAACAACGCAAACGCTTTTTGAATGCTTGCATTCCAAAATGTAACGGCCAGTTCTAAACTTTCTCAAAAAGCTGCTTTAGCTTTTGGTTGGAACTTTGAGCCTAAGCTTAAGCTTATGTACACCAAAAGGTTGAAAGGTTAGCCTGACCTATTTTTACTCTTATTGTTTTTGAGGTTCCCAACTGATTAAAACATTGATTGTATGGAAAGGCAGGTGAAGCGATGGTTTCGACAGCGAGAAGCCTACTGAAGATTCATTCGGGAGAATGATGAAACGGTACCGTATAGGCAACCAGCTCATTTTTGGTGTACAATAATGCATAAGTTGTTCTTAGTTGTGAACAAACACAACTTTTTTCGGACCCTAGAGCCTGCTAAACTCACTAATTAAACATTAGAAAGGTCGCCAGATAAATTACAAACGTCTATATTTATGTTCCAATAACATTCAGTTCTGGTAACAACTCAATACTTCTGCCAGCAAGATCAGAAGTTGTCCGACAAGTTGAACTAACTTCAAGTGAAGGTAGTATATTAATCACAATCAGGAAATTCAACCTAGTGATGTAATCGGACTCTAAACCGAATCAATAACAACAAATACTTTTTTAAACAAAAGTTAAGATTGAAAGATACTGAAACAATTTATATAAAAAACTATCGTAGCCCGCATAGCCAGGTAGATGAAATTAAAAAACAAGTAGGAAAATTGATCACCGACAAAATTGTCGAGCCATCAGTGTCTGAATACAATAGCCCTCTTTTATTAGTTCCATAGAAAGCACTTCCAGGCTCAGAAGAAAAGAAATGGCGATTGGTAATTGACTATCGTAAAATTAATAAAAAAACTCTTGTCTGATAAATTTGACTCTGCTATGGAGGATGATTGGACAGATTGTTCAACCACCTTGCCCGGGGCTCAAAGGCAAAAAGAAATTAATTACAACAATTGGAAAAGCAAAAGCAACACGTTCAAAAAACATAGCAGAATTCTAGGCTGAATCGTGGTCTCGTCCCATAGCAAATTGGAGTCCCGAACTCGTTATTCGGCGATATCTAGATTTATAAGGAAGTCTGTGTGATCGTTTGAATGTGAATATGCAATTCAAAAGTCCGCTGATGAAGAGATGTGGTGATCTTTGAAAAAGCGATTGTTGTACGGACATACCAATTGCTATTCCAAATTGTTGTTATTAAGCTCTGTTGATTTGTGTTAATTACATTGAATTGTAACTCTAAACCGACCTCGAGCCAGCCAAATGCAAAACTTTGACAAAAAACAGGTCGCTAAAACCCATATAAGTATGATATAATGGACGGCACGCCATAATGTTTGCAATAAAAACCAAAACACGGTTTCCCTTTTTAAAAACAAGCAAAAACAAATACCCTGTGTATTTACAAAAACGCCGTGACTCTGCTGTGGAGGATCATTGGAAAGATTGTCCAAGCACCTTGCGTAGCTCAAAGCAAAAGAAATTAATTACAACAATTGGAAAAGCAAAAGCAACACGTTCAAAAAACATAGCAGAATTCTAGGCTGAATCGTGGTCTCGTTCCATAGCAAATTGGAGTCCCCAACTCGTTATTCGGCGATATTTAGATTTATAAGGAAGTCTGTGTGGTCGTTTGAATGTGAATATGCAATACAAAAGTCCGCTGATGATAAGATGTGGTTATCTTTGAAACAGCGATCGTTGTACGGACATACCAATTGCTATTCCAAATTGTTGTAATTAATCTCTGTTGATTTGTGTTGATTACATTGAACTACCGACCTCGAGCCAGCCGAATGCAAAACTTTGAAAAAAAAAACAGGTCGCTAAAACCCATATAAGTATGATATAATGAACGGCACGCCATAATGTTTGCAATAAAAACCAAAAATCGGTTTCCCCTATTGAAAAACAAGCAAAAACAAATTCCCTGTGTATTTACAAAAAACGCAGTGACTCTGCTATTTAGGATCATTGGACAGATTGTTCAACCACCTTGTGGAGCTCAAAGGCAAAAAGAAATTAATTACAACAATTGGAAAAGCAAAAGCAACACGTTCAAAAAACACAGCAGAGTTCTAGGCTGAATCGTGGTCTCGTCCCATAGCAAATTGGAGTCCCCAACTCGTTATTCGGCGATATCTAGATTTATAAGGAAGTCTGTGTGGTCGTTTGAATGTGAATATGCAATACAAAAGTCCGCTGATGATAAGATGTGGTTATCTTTGAAACAGCGATCGTTGTACGGACATACCAATTGCTATTCCAAATTGTTGTAATTAATCTCTGTTGATTTGTGTTGATTACATTGAATTGTAACTCTCCACCGACCTCGAGCCAGCCAAATGCAGAACTTTGACAAAAAACAGTTCGCTAAAATCCATTTAAGTATTGTACGTTCTCTGCCCAATTGCAGAGTGAAACCAAAACGCGTGTGTACTGTTTGCTGGTCTGATTTCAAGTCGTTTTAATGATTTCATATAAGTTTGATTATGGTGCATATAACAATGTGACGTTGCCCTCTTGAAGAGAGATCAACAGATATGTTTAGATCAGTGTTCGCCAAAACACACATGCTTATTTTGCCTTTGTATGAGTGCGTTCAGACACGCGAGAGCGCTCTCAGTTAGCACATATTTGTTAGTGTAAAAGAGAGCAGAGTACGCTCGTATAGTGTCTGTGTATCGACGCCGCTGCTACAGAGGATGGACGTCGCTACTTGAATACACAGAACATTGAACGGTGCCGGACACTGGTTTAGATACATGATTGTTTTGTGTAGAGAATACAAAAGTGATTAATAATTAGACAGCGGATTTTGCATATTTGCATATTTTGAACCGCATGTCCGATTTAAGTTCTGATTGCACACATCTTATTTTTATTGAAAAATGATCCAAGTCCACTAAAAACTATTTTGCATATATTGCATATTTGCATATTAAAATATGCAAAATATGCAAAATATGCAAAATATGTAAAATATGCAAAATATGCAAAAACCTATTTTTTATGAAATTTCATATTATTATCCTAGTAGGCGAGAGTTAATGTGTTGTTTGTTTGATTCTGTGCTCACCATTCTCTGATTTAGTTAAAAATCTGATTTTTACTTGTAAATTAACTTCTGCAATTCAACTTAAATCAATTAATATGCCGAAAATTAGTGATAAAAAAATCGTATGATTCGAAAATGGCTAAAAGATTTGCCATCAAACTGTTTTTAAATACAAGAAGGCAACGTTGTCTGTCTTATATGCAATAAAAGACGTGTGAGTACCCTATAACTATTGTAATAAAATAATTATAATCATATCAATAAAACAAAATATATTTAAATTTTTGAAATCAGATTGCTTGCGATCGAAAGTCGCAACTGGAGCAACACATAGTAACTCAGCGCCATGTTCAATTGGCTGTAGAATGGCAGATGCCAGTTGAAGTGGAGGACGAAAACAATGGTGAATTCAACACTGAACTCTGCGAAGCCTTGATTGCAGCCAAGATACCTTTCAAAGCTTTAAATAATGAGACGTTTAATGGCTTTCTTAAAAATACATTAAAAAAAAACCAATTCCTGAAGAAAGTACATTACGGAAAAACTATCTGGATAGGTGCTACAACAAGAAAATGGATAGTATTCGTGAGGCTTTAGGTGACGATAATATATGGCTATCGGTGGACGAAACCACTGACAAATCGGGTAGATTTGTGGCCAATTTAATTATTGGCAACCTAACTGAAAATGGTATCATAAATGGTATCATAGAACTTTGGCCAGCAGGATATGAAAACAAACCACTGCTGTTAATAACGGATGCGGCAGCATATATGCTGAAAGCTGGACAAAACTTAAAGGTTCAATTCATACATATCAGCAGTAAAGAAGGTATTTTTAAAGTCACCCATTCGCATTCAGCTGTACAGGGATAAGTTAAAAATTGAACTCCCACCCGAACCGGTCCTTACACGTTGGGGAACATGGCTTAATGCTGCTATATTTATTGCTACGCATTTCGACGGTATTAAAAATGTAAGTGAAGAATAAATATTTTAAAATCTGCACTCTGTTAAAACATGTTCTTTTCACTAAAGGTCATTGAATCATTTAATCCGGATGATGCACAATCAATAAAAAATGCCCAAGAAATCCTCAAGAATCCAAAATTACGAACAAATCTAATTTTTATAAAACATCATTTTATGAGAATACCGGAAATTATAACCTCCATGAAAAAGAAATATGGAAATAACTAACACTTTTATGCTTCTATCTGAAGTAAAAATATTCTTAATGGTGTTCAAGGGAATTCGGTATAAAACTGCAAAAAAAACTGAAAGATGTATTGGAACGGAGTCCGGATTATGGATCATTTGCTAAGCTGAATCAAATACTATTTAATAATGATTCCGAAATAACTGACGCGGGGAAAATCAATATGTCTGACATATTTAAATTTAAATATGCACCGCTTACATCGTGCGATGTCGAACGCAGCTTTTCGGCCTACAAGCATAATTTTTCTGAGAAACGCCAAAACTTTTCAATGGAAAATTTAGAAAAATGCTTAATTGTATATTGTTACAACAATTATAATAAAAACATTTTCGAACAATAAAAATTTCGAAGAAATTTAGAAAACACAATGTTTTAAATAGCCATAAATTGTCTGAATGATGTTCCTATCTACAAAACTGTGGGAGATATGACTTTTTTCTAAGTTGCTGGGGCAAGAGGGGCGTGGCAAAATATGAAATGAACTTGGTCTGCAAGTATAAGAAGCATTTGTCCCATACGTGTCAAACCTCTATTTCTTACCATCTCTAAGATCTGTTTTGTTCAAACGGACGGACGGACATGGCTATATCGACTCGGCTGTTGGTGCTAATCAAGAATATATATACTTTATAAGATCGAAAATGATTCCATCTTCCTGTTACATACTTTTGCTCAAACTTTATATACTGTGTACCTTTGGTACTTGTACTGCACTAATACATCTTCTAAAATGAACACAAACCGAACGAATTTTGGCCATATATTTTGCTAAAAAACATTTTATAACTTTTAAAAACATTTTACCAATTTTGCATATTTCTTGCATATTTTGCATATTTTTTGCATATTTTGCATATTTTTTGCATATTTTGCATATTTGCATATATTGAATATGCAGTTTTTAATGGAAAGTGGACTATTTAATTAGTATAAATCCAAATTTTCACCTCAATCGGACTTCATTTAAAAAGTTGCATAAAATCCGCTGTCTAGTAATAATGTAGGTGTACAATGGGATATAAAAGAATTTAAATTAACAAATATTTGATATACAATATTAGGCTCAAAGGACGTAGGAGCTTTCAAGAATTATGTTGGATAGGAAGCGGTGCTACTTTGCAGATGGGTCACCGTATGACACCTTTAGCGGTCTGAATGTCGACATTGTGACTTCCGGTACATGTATTAGAGATGCGTCCAGAGGCCACTGCTGAGGTGGGCTGTTGTCTTTATGGATGAAAACCAGCTGACCTGTTGATTTGTTATCCTCTGGAGTACGCCACTTGGACCTCAATTGAAGCGTGTGGAGATAGTCACGATGCCCAGGGGTAAGGGCTTCCCCATCGTTAGGGTCCTCAGATTGGGCTGCAATAGGACGAGAATTCAGAATGGCCTCGGTCTCAATTTGCAATGGTCTGAAGTTCTTCGTAGGTCATTTCAGTGTCTGACATACTCTTGGTTAGGAGACTCTTCATAGACTTCACTGCTGCCCTCCCAAAGCCCACCAAAGTGTGGTGCTCGAGGCGGTGCTACTGCTTTTGACGAAAAGCAAACAAAGATAGCCAAATACTCTTATATGGAACCTTGCTGCGAATGCGATATGATGTGAGGAACGGCCCACTCCGGAAACGGTGAAAGGCTTAGATCGTTAGCAACCGATCTGAAGGTAGCGATCCCATAATCTGGTTCATTAGGCGAGGTTTGTAAGGGTTGGGGGGGAAAAATTGGGGGTTCAACGGGTGTGACCAGTTTTTTTGGGTTAAAAAAACCCAACTTTAATTGGAGAAAGGGCAATGACAAGTTATTGACTTATTTCAAGTGAATTTATTCCTTAGTATTTTTATTGTGTTTATTTATGACCAAATTGATTTCCGCTTTCAGTCATGAGACAAAATTTGGTGTTTACTTTTTGTTTTTTTTTTTTTTAATTTTTTTTTTTATTTATAAATTTCGCAATTGTTAAAATTTTTTTCTGTGATGAGATGTGCAATGCTCTTTCCACAGTCATAGTTTTGTTACCTGGAATCTTGTTGAATACTCGAAGCACATAAGCGGTGACTCGAAGAATACGACGATAATATACAAATTTGTTGACAATATCCTGAAAGATTGTGCCATTAAGATTTCCCTCGTTGCCACTACCTCCACTTTTTGCCCCTGTTCCCTTTTTTTTTCCCAGTTTTTTTACCCATACTTTTAGTTAAGGTAGTGGCCACCCCCCCATTGATCCTAATCGCCTTTTTTCCCTTGGACGAAACCAACTTTTTCTAAAGTAAATTGGCCCGCTGATCACGAAAAACAAAATCTATCGACGCGTTATCGAGATATTATCGATAAACCGTTTTTTCGATTTTTCAAAAAGTTACCCCCACTTAAACCCTCATAACTTTTTTGTTTTTCAAACGAAGTTAATGATCTAAACAAATTTAAAAAGACAAAACTTGACCAAACAGTTTGTTTTCAGACAAAAGAGAGCTGGGTCGTGTGCTTTTAACGCCATGGGCTCAAATGGAGAAAAAAAATGTTTTTTTTTTGCCAAATTTGAAAATTTATCGAAATTAAAACGCTTGTAGATTCATAACTATACAAAGTTGTTATGTTGTTTTGATTGGACAGCAAAAACTATTCAATTAACTTTAAAACAAGCCCTCAAATGCAGAAATCGGACATAAAGTGGAGTTTTCAAGATTTTTTTTGTTAAAATAGGCAAAAATTTAGTTTTCATTCAAGGGGCTTTTTTTCGACATTTAAAGTGTGTGATTTTAATAATATGGCTTAAAATAGACTAATAACTATTTATTTTAAACTTTTTCAAAATAAACTCCAATACTTTTAGTATACGTGAAAAAATTTTATCAGGACGTGTCCAACATGGAAAAAAGATACCATTGTCTCCGAAGACAATGTGCCCTATAAGAGAAATTCAAACAGGACTTCTTTTCCAACTTCTATTTCTGTAAATAAAAATAAAGACAATGTTGAATAATGTAGCACATTAAATGCAAATTTTAATATATTACATCCAATTCTTTATTTTTATTGCACTTAAATAGAGAATAATACACTAGTACACTTTGAAAAAGACATTTCCATAATCAATATCATTGTAAATTGGCATCTTGGTAACAAACGATTCGGTGGGAATTATGATCTTTATTTCTAGTTGAATAGACCGATACTTTCGATAGGCAAAAGGAGCAATCAGTTAGATGATTGTTCTGCTCCCTCTAATGTCCTGGGACAATCAATGGCATCCCCATTTTTTTTTTTACTTGACAGAGAGGTTGAGGTTTAGGCGGCCACCACGGCCCATCAACTAAAATTTGGTTTATGACCCTTAATAGAGGAAAATTCAACCTATTTATCTAAATTTCAACAAGCATTATTTCGTTAGAGATGGCTTTTTAATAGGTACCTATAATTTTGAAAGTTGCCTTTATAGGCATTTTTTACCAACTTTGACCATTGATATCTTAAAAACTTGACGTGCTAGAATAATTTTGGAAATTGACTTTTTCTCAGCTTGGAAGCCTCCGTCGAACAGTATCAACCTCAATGGCCCAATATTTGTTGAACTGTGTTATTGTCATGGTCATTTCCGAGAGTCTACAAGGAACGCATACAGCCAAAAAAGTGGTGGTCTATATTTTGAAAGTGTTAAAAATAAAATTTTATTAATTTTGCAACAAAATTTTATACATATTAGAATAATTCTATGCCTGAGCTTATTAAAACCACTCACTAGAAGTCAGAAAAATCAGTCACAGCGGTATTTGAATTTTTGCCTATTTTCACAAAAAAATTCTTGAAAACTCCACTTTATGTCCGATTTCTGCATTTGAGGGCTTGTTTAAAAGTAAATTGAATAGTTTTTGCTGTCCAATCAAAAAAACATAACAATTTTGTATAGTTATGAATCTACAAGCGTTTTAATTTCGATAAATTTTCAAATTTGGCAAAAAAAAAACATTTTTTTCTCCATTTGAGCCCATAGCGTTAAAAGCACACGACCCAGCTCTCTTTTGTCCGAAAACAAACTGTTTGGTCAAGTTTTGTCTTTTTAAATTTGTTTAGATCATTAACTTCGTTTGAAAAACAAAAAAGTTATGAGGGTTTAAGTGGGGGTAACTTTTTGAAAAATCGAAAAAACGGTTTATCGATAATATCTCGATAACGCGTCGATAGATTTTGTTTTCATGGCGATTTTCGTGATCAGCGGGCCAATTTACTTTAGAAAAAGTTGGTTTGGTCCAATGGGGGAAAATCGACCTCAAACAGTTGCATGCTGGCGGCGGGGATCAAGTTCTGTATTACGGCAACTGGCGAACCAATGAGCTACCATTTTCAATGACCAATGGGTCTGTGCGGCCCCATGCTTTTTTGTCGAATGCATTTCGACCCCAAGTGGGCTGGTTACAGGGATCACTTTTCTGTTTTGGGTTGTTTTGGAGATGCAACAATAAGTGAAATAAACAATGTTTACAGTAGGTGATGACGGCTCTTGAGGTGTAGCTACAGACAGCTATTTTGGGAAGATGTCTCAATTGATTTGCTGGCCAGATGCAGTTAAACTTACAAAAAAATTTAATTATTCTAAGGGTGACATATTTTGAAGAGAAAAATCTCAAACCCGAGTACTTTTCGTCGTTACTTTGAATAATTTACAACACTTCAACACTTTACTCTCTTTACACTTTTACACCGATTTTGTAAACATAAACTTTTTCTCATGTGTTTTGTTGTTGTGGCGTAAACTTTTGGAGTTTACGCTTTTTGCTTTACACTTTTACGCGGGCTGTTGAACACCCTAATTGTTTTTGATAGTTCCGCAGATGCGATTCCGCGCTATCTGCCGGATTACTTTTTCCGGGTACATGTCGCCATATGACATCAGTCGACTTTTCCTGAATTTTTGCCACTCGATTAGCGACAAAACAATTGAGCTGTGAGGAGTGCATCTTAAGCCAGTGCAGCATTATTTTTGAATCTGTCCAAAAAATGTAGAATTAGTATATGATTAAAATTTGTGCTTTATTTTGTGCCAAAGCTTACACAACAGAACTGCTACGCTTAGTTCCAATCTGGGCAGTGAAATTTTTTTTATTGGAGCAACCTTGGATTTGGAGATGACCAATAACGATGTATTTGTTCCGTTGACCAGTGCTCGAAGGTAGATGCAGCAGCCGTAGGCACGCTGCGAGGCATCTGCAAATCCATGGATTTGGCCAACGTTTTTTGATGACGTGTTTACGAATCTGGGTACTTGGGCTTGATTGACGTGGTCCAAGTCAGCTTCGATTTGTTGCCAGCGAATGTTGAGATCAGTAGGCAGAGGCTTGTCCCAATCTAGTCCTTGTAGCCCGTTTTCAAGTCATAGCGAAAACATAGTGTATCGTGTTCTGGCTTCCACTACATACCAAGGGCCTTAGTTATATCTTTGCCTTCTGTTTTGATACGAAATTCGTCTGTATGCTCCATTAGATGGCTAGCATTCCACTTTGCGAGTTCCAATCCTGCTTTGGAAAGGATTTGTGTGACTTCACTCACCTTGTGTTGCAACGCTTTTATGCTGTCTGCACCCGTTAGGAGATCGTCGACATACATCTCTTGTTGCAGAGCCATTGCGCCAATAGGACATTCTTGTTGGTGCTGCTCAGAGATAAAATGTAGGCTTCGTATGGCTAGGTATGGTGCGCAGGCCATCCCGTATGTGATTGTGTTAAGCTCATACAATTCCAATGGTTCGACAGGCGATGATCTCCACAGGATTAACTGAAGATGCCGATCCTTGGGGTCAACGACGAATTGCCGGTAGATCTTGGAGATGTCGGCCGTGAGTGCATGCCTGTGAAGTCGAAACGAAAATAGCGTTAGTGTGAGAGTTTGTTGGACAGTTGGTCCAACCATGACAATATCGTTGAGTTGTTGAGCTCTCCTGGGCGCTGCACGTAATGGTGAGAATTATGTAGTTTGGTTGAGAGGCATCAACGTGATGTGCTAGCTGCATATGATTGGGTGCCAAATACTCGTTCTTAAAATCGATATATTTTTGTTTGATTTGTGGTTGGCGTTGTAATCGCCATTCTAGTTGCAGAAAGCGAGACTTGACATTTTCCATTGAATTACCAGAGTTTCCGGAGGGTGCTTGAATGGCGAGCGAACTTGTACTCTTCCAGATTCGAGAAATATTGTATTTGATCGAAAGTGTTCCTCACATACTTCTTCTGCTTCTGTATGAACTTGAGAATTAGCAGGAAACTCTTCAATTTCCCAGAATTTCCGTAATGTTTCATCTAGGCCAACGTTTGCGATGTGGCATGTGAAAACCTGAGCCCTTGTACTCACATGTTCGTCTATTTTTCCGCCCACTATCCATCCGAGTGATGAGTTGAGCAAACATGGCAAGTTAGGATCTAAAGAGATTTTGCCATCTTTCAGTGATTGAAAAACTCCTGCGTACTGATGAGAATGTCTATTTTGCTCGGTTTGAAGAACAACGGATCCGGTAGATCGATGCCCTCAGGTATTGCCCATCCTGATGTGTCAACTGTTTGCTCGGGTTGGCTCAGCGATATTGACTTGTTGACTGCAAATTGCAGCGACCACTCGTCAGGCCCGAGTCTTGACCTGATGACTTACGGAAAACTTCATCTTTTCACGAACATAAGCGATGCCTGAAATCTCATGTTCTTGTCGATTGAAATGAAGCTGAAGTCGTTTGGCCAGTTCCTCGGTGATGAAATTGATTTCAGATCCTGAGTCTAAAAGAGCTCGTGCGTGTTGATATGTGCCGTATTAATCCTTGATGGGGATAACTGCTGTGGGAATGAGTGCGCGTCTGGATTGCCTGGCTAGCAATGACAATGCGCGTGTATGACCTTGTTCGACGGATGATGCTCCCAGAGTCGATGATGAGCTATTGGTTTGCTGTCCACTTTGAACAAACCGATGCACACTTGTATGATGTGATCCTTGACATGCACGACATTTGAATTTTGAAGTGCATTTTGCTACAATGTGCCCTTTATTTAAACAATTTAGACATAGTGATAGTTGCTTAGTAAAGTTGTAACGTTCATCTACAGTAAGCGCTGCAAATGAAGGACATTTACCCAGACTGTGATCCGATCCCTTACACTTGAGGCAAGTGGTTTGTGCGGTTACGAAAGCCTTCTTAATGTTGATCTGTTTTTGATCTTATTGTTGGTTGGGGCACTGCACTCCAAGAACTGGCAGTACCGGCTTTGCGTTTGGAAACAATCGGCCCATGATGGCAGCTTTTCGTAGTTCTGTGCTCGATCATAGGCCTGTTTAGCATCTGGGTCAACCTTTAATAAAACAATATGGATTAGGATTGCATTCATGACATCTGCTTCCTCGCCCAAAGTAAGTAATGAGCCGCGCAAAGCAGAGACAGAGTCCAAAATGGCACGTAATGAGTGTGAGTCCGACCCTTTCATACTTGGGAGGTTGAACAAACTGGATATGTGCTCGTTAAATATGAGCACCTTTCTATCATAGCGTTCCTTGAGTTGACTCAATGCCTTAGGCTAATTTTCTGCCGAGATTTGGAATGACGACACAACGCTGAGAGCAGCATCTGACAGGCAACTTAAAAGATAAGTGAACTTGTCCACTGCACAGTGGGCGGAAATGCCGATTTTTTGGCATAAACTCCAAAATTAGAGACAGAAAGTTGAAACTTCATATATGTGCTATTTATATTATTAGTTAATTTCGAATTAATTTTTTACCGTTAATTAATTTTTTATTTTATTTTATTTTTTTTTTTATTTTTTAATTTTATTTTAATACATTAGCTACTTCTAATTCAAATGCAAAATGTTTTTTAACTTCAAACTCGTTGTCATCATCTGCTGCATCACTTTCAGCAATACGGTGTAATCTTGCTAGATCTGCTCCACGAAACACAATTATTGAGGCTAGGTTCTGCATGAAATATGTTCCAACAATACATTAA
The DNA here is from genome assembly GCA_018904275.1 of Lordiphosa clarofinis. Taxonomy (NCBI): domain Eukaryota; kingdom Metazoa; phylum Arthropoda; class Insecta; order Diptera; family Drosophilidae; genus Lordiphosa; species Lordiphosa clarofinis. The sequence continues at coordinate 79,148 of JAEIGQ010000409.1, forward strand.
ATACCACACGAAACCAAAGCATCTCAAAATTTAACCACTTTACACTATATTATACATACCTTAATGAATATTTTGCATATTTCAAAATGCAGTTATATATAATCTTGTAAGAATGACTAATAGTCAAACATTTACAAAATTTTCAACACATACAAGGCATAACTAGCCTTGCGCAAACAGCTGATTCAACGCGCTGCCAAAGACCATGGATTGGCAAAAAAAATTTTTCCTTATCTTTTTATTAAGGGTAGGCATTTATTTAACGGAAATACTAAAAAAATTAAAAAAATATTAAAAAATAATTTTGGACTTTATGCCAAAAATAAGGCCATTCCGCCCAATGTGCACTGCGTGAATGCTGTCGTCATCATCCACCATGTGTTCGAACGCTGTGATAAACCGCTTATATTCGCAATAATTCCCATCAAACTTCGGTAGTTTCAACGCTGCACAGTGGTCGATTTCATAGGCCAAAAATAAAAAAATAAACTTCTGAAATTTTCCACACTCAGTATCAAAATTTTTTTCTTAAAAGAACAGTTAAACAAACGGTAAATTCATTTTTAAACTATCCCGGCCGAACGCGCTAGGAATAAAGAGAGAAAAGTGACAACAAAACCAAGCGGACTGTGCAGTGAACGGAGCTTTAATTTTGGCCCTTCAAGAAAATTAAGTTTTAATATTAAATCGCGTTTAATTGACGTCAACTAAAATTAATATTGAAAATTAAGGTATTGAATACCTACTAAGTGATTTTTGTGGAATTATATGTTTACATATTGTTTTAAAATTATTGTTTTACCGATGACCTGTCGAGTGGTGTATTTTTCTTAATGCATTGATTTGAGTTAGAGAAAATGTTGTGACCCCTGTCTTACCCTCAAATGAAACTTTTTTCTTAATATTAGTTAATGTTTTCTTTGTCTATATTATTAAACTCAGCCGCCACCTTTTGCCTCCCTCTGTGTTATTCGTATTTTTTCTACCACCCATTTTTGTGTTGTCTTGCTTATATGTGCCTAGGTAAGTGCTTGCGTGTACTATCGTGCGTGAACTATCGTGCGTGTACATTCTTGCTTATGTATATATTTTGTTTTTGTGTATTAATTGTTTGTGTTTTGTTCGTCATTTTTGTGCTTTGGTTTTAGTATTATCATTTTCATAATTTCATCGATCTTTCGATCTTCCTAGCAATGGCGTGTGAAGTAATATCACTCATAAACTAAGCAAATTTAAAAAAGCATCAGAATCTACTTATCAGAAGCTTCGCTAACAATAAAGTTCATCTTAACTTTTTACCCTGCTATAATAACATTTTAAAGGTAAAGGAAAAGGGTTTCAGTATCTGTAGCTGAAGTTGAGTTACAAAAATTTAAGGATCACACTGCGTCGCTGATATTAGAGTTGCAAAGCGATGTAATTAATGAACTCGATGAGTCCTTTCGATGGGAGGGAGGTGCCGTGGGTAGTGGTAATAGTTGATTGATGATAATATTTTTGTTTATTATTATATTATAGTTTGATTCTCCCTTGTATGGTAGATGCTTGCCTGAAGTGAGACTCCAACAACTGCGATCAGCACTCCACGTTAGCTGCGTCCATTTTTTGTAAGGAATCCACCTTTGCCTTCATATTTTTCATGGCTAGAACAAGCATTTGCTTTTTCTGTTGAAGTGATGCTAGCTGCTCCTCAGGTTTCGTCATTTTGCAGTGAAGATAATTTAAATCTTTACAGCAGCAAAAATGTGTATACACAGGAATAAGAAAATCGAAAAAGTGAAGCAAACGTCGATATGCAGGCGAGTAGTGGATTGAAAGCTCCGTCTATGAGACTAATTGAAAGCTCGCTGATCAAAGCTCACTCGCTGAAGTGTAATGCAGAGTAGCGGTTTCAACGAGAATGAGAACCAAAAGGGATAAGCAAACCGGAGTTGATGTCGCCCTAATTAAACTATACAGCAACAAGCAAGGTGACTTTGAGGTCGAATGAGAGAAAAGATGTGGATTGCTGTGAATATTCTCTCGTACGCTTACGCTCCTGAATAACTGCTTTTCGGTGGATGCTGTAACGGTTGTTACTCAACTGTGTGTGTTGACGATTTGCTTGCTGTCGCCAACTGCTAATAAATCCAATCGCTGGTAGAGTGAGGTCTCGAACGAGGATTGATGATGGTAATGATCAAACGATAATGATGATAAGGCTGCGAGAGTCCATATGTAGGAGCAAATAGAGCAAAACCATATCACGCCACGAGCGGTGTGTGTGTACCCCAGTGGCCAAATATACCGCGCACACATTTCTACGAATATATTTTTTTTTAATATTTAGTTTTGACACATGACACTGTATCCTTAATGTCCTACGTCCTGTCGCGGTCGCCAAATGTACGTTCTCTGCCCAATTGCAGAGTGAAACCAAAACGCGTGTGTACTGTTTGCTGGTCTGATTTCAAGTCGTTTTAATGATTTCATATAAGTTCGATTATGGTGCATATAACAATGTTGCGTTGGCCTCTTGCAGAGAGAGATCAACAGATATGTTTACATACATGGATGTTTTGTGTAGAGAATACAGTGAGTGATAATGTAGGTGTACAATGGGATACAAAAGAATTAAAATTAACAAATATTTAATATACAATATGAGGCTCAAACATTTGACCTTGGACAAGCGTTATAATGAACGGGTTTTCTCACATGTAGTGCAATGTTCTTACTTCAAGAACAATTTTTTGAGGCCGCAAAAACTCAAACCGAGTTGATGTTGTCCCGTTTTCAAGAACAAATTTTACTAAATATGAGAACAAACCAAACTCATTTTAAGTAAACTCGTTCTCTTTTTAAAAACCTGAGAATAAAAGCAACTTTAAATAAGAACATTATCTACTCAAAATGAGTTAAAATGAGTTCTCACCGTGAGAACAAAACCAAATTCAAAATGAGTCCAAATTGATTTTGTTTCATGAACATTTTTACTTAAAATGAGATCAATTACGTTGATATTATTCTCAAATTATGAACAAAACTCGCTCAAAAAGAGAACAAATCGGACTTGTTTTGAGACCAACAAATACTCAAATTGAGTTCAAATTATTCTTGAATGTTGAACATTAACAGCTAAAAAGTAAACAAAACGATTGATTTTCATTTTCTTTATTAAAAATTAAAAGTGCTTATGTATGACAAACGATTTCCCATTGTTTAGGGGATATAGATGTAATGGTGGACTAGTAAATTCTTTGATATTTTTTATGAATACCTATTCCATTAAGTTACCTACTTCGTATGCTCTTAAATGGATATTAAATGAAATAATACTTATCTGGTAACATATAACATAAACATTTTCATTGTCTATTCCATTGTTCCATTAAAAATAACCGACTTGGCAGCATAAACATGACTTAAATTAATATCTGGTTTTTCACATGTTTTGCAAAAATAGTTTTCCTTAGTTAAATCTAATACTATGGACGTTGACGTACAATGCGCAATACGTTCAAGTGGCCCATGCGACACCAAGCCAGGGCCTGTTACGCGCGAACCGCAGGCAAAATAGTAGCCCAAAATAGTAGCCGAACCGACCGAGAGGCGAAGACACAACGTATGACACGTAATCGCGAAGGAAAAACGTAAAGTAATGTCAACTATTAGCTAAATATGTTAAAATAGTGATTTTTAAAGCAGGAAGAGAAGCTTCCGAGTTGATAACACTGTTTATTGTAATCAGCACAGAGAACACGAAACAGTTCATGCAAAGCATAGTTAGTGGTGCATCAATTTAGTGATAGGGGTATAAAATTGCGAGTCGGTCTATTAGGAACGTTGAGGTTAACTTGACCAACCAACTCAGATGAGTCGATTTCATCATTAATCAATCTATGTATAAAAATTACACCCAGCATAACTCTACGGTTGATGAGGGAGGGAACATTAATCAAAAGTAACCTACTAGAGTTAGATGGTAAACGGACCTCAGGATTCCAGTTTAAGCCACGCAGAGCAAACAATTAAAACTGCTTTTGCACCGATTCAATTCTATCTTGAAGGGTCGAGTATTGCGGAGACCACACATAAGATCCATACTCGAGTATAGGACGTACAAGAGAAATGTACAAAGTTTTCGTCGTATATGGATCATCAAATTCCTTCGACCAGCGCCTAATAAACCCAAGAATACTCCTGGCCTTACAAACAGTAGCCGTTATATGAGACTCAAATTTAAGTCGGTGATCTAGAATAACCCCAAGATCATTTACCTCATTGACTGAATCATTCAAACACTCTAGAGGGACGTTATTAATCATATAAGAAAAGAATTGTGGTGAGCTTCTATAAAATGTCATAACCTTACACTTAAAACTGTTAAGGTTTAGTAGGTTATCTTTACACCAAGAATGAAATGCATCCAAGTCAGCTTGCAAATTAAAGCGGGAAACCAAATCATTAGTGGTATTCCTGAAAGTTGATTTGCTTTTGATTTTTTCGTGGAAAGCAGTTGGTGGAACGACCCTGATTTCATTTTGATATGCTTTCAATTGGCGCCAAATTTAAACATTCGCGGGTAAGCAAAAATGACAAATGAAATTCTAAAATGGAATTTTCTAATCTTCTTTAACAATAGTATGTGGGCAGAATCTGTAGTTCTAAGAAGTTTGTAACTTAACTAAGGTGAATTCAATTAATTATGTATTTGTTTATGACCACAGAAAGTGACTGCCATTTAACAGATCCAAAGAGGAAGAGGCAGGATAAAATAGTGAAAGAATTTGTAACCTCGAACCTTCTAGGAGAGCTGTGCAAATATGTAAGCCTGAACACCTTTGACCACGTCAAGCACAAGCTCCAAGAACTCGGGCACTTATGACTCTGTCCACTTAAGGCCGCGGGCCTTGTTTCAATAGTCTCGAATGCAGTCTTAGATGCAATAAATAGTTATCATTTAATTGCTGAAATATGGAAAGCAAAATAACTTACATTTTTTTATATGTAAATCACAACAAAATTTAAACAAACACCATGCGCGGAGCCATTTTTTCTACGAGAACGGTCTCACTAAAACGAAATCAAATCGAAATCAACTTCGAGGCTGATTTCAAAGCAAATTAGTATGACCTTAATTTCCTTACATTTTTCTGGGCACACTGATCATTTTGTATGGAGCAGCTGTGATCAGCTGTTTCACGAAATCAAATCGAAAGCAAATCAAAAAGCAAATCACTTTCAGGAATACCCCTATTATATGTTAAACATTATAGTGGTATTCCTGAAAGTGATTTGCTTTTGATTTGCTTTCGATTTGATTTGAAGAAACAGCTGATCACAGCTGCTCCATACAAAATGAGCAGTGTGCCCAGAAAATGTAAGGAAATTAAGGTCATACTAATTGCTTGGCGAAATCAGCCTCGAAGTTGATTTCGATTTGCTTTCGTTTTAGTGAGACCGTTCTCGTAGAAAAAATGCTTCCGCGCATGGTGTTTGTTTAAATTTTGTTGTGATTTAAATATAAAAAATGTAAGTTATTTTGCTCTTCATATTTTAGCAATTAAATGATAACTATTTATTGCATCTTACACTGCATACGAGACTACTGAAAACAAGGCCCGCGGCCTTAAGTGGACAGAGTCATAAGTGCCCGAGTTCTTGGAGCTTGTGCTTGACGTGGTCAAAGGTGTTCAGGCTTACATATTTGCACAGCTCTCCTAGAAGGTTCGAGGTTACAAATTCTTCCACTATTTTATCCTGCCTCTTCCTCTTTGGATCTATCAAATGGCAGTCACTTTCTGTGGTCATAAAAAAATACATAGTTAATTGAATTCACCTTAGTTAAGTTACAAACTTCTTAGAACTACAGATTCTGATCACATACTATTGTTAAAGAAGATTAGAAAATTCAATTTTACAATTTCATTTGTCATTTTTTGCTTACCCGCGAATGTTTAAATTTGGCGCCAATTGAAAGCAAATCAAAATGAAATCAGGGTCGTTCCACCAACTGCTTTGCTTTTGCTTTCACGAAAGCAAATCAAAAGCAAATCAACTTTCAGGAATACCACTAATATGTACTGTTTGCTAGTCTGATTTCAAGTCGTTTTAATGATTTCATATAAGTTCGATTATGGTGCATATAACAATGTGGCGTTGCCCTCTTGAAGATCAACAGATATGTTTAGATACATGATTGTTTTGTGTAGAGAATACAAATGTGAGTAATAATGTAGGTGTACAATGGGATATAAAAGAATTCAAATTAACAAATCAAAACAAAATTTGATATACAAATACAATACAGCGATGTTTGCATTAAAAACCAAAGAACGGTCTCCCTATTGAAATACAAGCAAAAACAAATACCCAGTGTATTTACAAAAAACGCCGTGACTCTGCTATGGAGGATCATTGGACAGATTGTTCAACCACCTTGCGGAGCTCAAAAGGCAAAAAGAAATTAATTACAACAATTGGAAAAGCAAAAGCAACACGTTCAAAAAACATAGCAGAATTCTAGGCTGAATCGTGGTCTCGTCCCATAGCAAATTTGAGTCCCCAACTCGTTATTTGGCGATATCTAGATTTATAAGGAAGTCTGTGTGGTCGTTTGAATGTGAATATGCAATACAAAAGTCCGCTGATGATAAGATGTGGTTATCTTTGAAACAGCGATCGTTGTACGGACATACCAATTGCTATTCCAAATTGTTTTAATTAATCTCTGTTGATTTGTGTTGATTACATTAACTCTCCACCGACCTCGAGCCAGCCAAATGCAAGACTTTGACAAAAAAAAAACAGGTCGCTAAAACCCATATAAGTATGATATAATGGACGGCACGCCATAATGTTTGCAATAAAAACCAAAAATCGGTTTCCCTATTGAAAAACAAGAAAAACAAATTCCCTGTGTATTTACAAAAAAAACGCCGTGACTCTGCTATGGAGGATCATTGGACAGATTGTTCAACCACCTTGCGGAGCTCAAAAGGCAAAAAAAATGAATTACAACAATTGGAATTGTGGTCTCGTCCCATAGCAAATTGGACTCCCGAACTCGTTATTCGGCGATATCTATATTTAAAAAGGATGTCTGTGTGGTCGTTTGAATGTGAATATGCAATACAAAGTCCGCTGATGATAAGATGTGGTTATCTTTGAAACAGCGATAGTTGTACGGACATACCAATTGCTATTTTAAATTGTTGTAATTAATCTCTGTTGATTTGTGTTGGTTACATTGAATTGTAACTCTCTACCGGCCTCGAGCCAACCAAATGCAAAACAATATTATTTTTATTATTTTGTTTATTATTATTCGTTTATCAAAATATACGAGTTCGTATCAAAATATAATTCTGTTCGAAACGTGTACTGCATAGATTCTGTCACTTCACCGCCAAGGATTGGAACCTATGATTGGAAGGATGCATATTTAAAGAGGTTTACAGTAAATAAAAGAGAAGTCAGAATACTTACTTGTGGACTTGGACTTCATTTGAATAACTGGAAAAACCTTTGGTATAAGTTGTTGTATATGAAGAAGACGACTGTTTGCCAGAGATTTTGTTCACATGTGGAGTTTTAGTTCACTGGTTTGTTTTTCAGGTGTCAAATGGTTTTTTTGATCACAACTATTCAATGGAATTTTGTTCACTGGTTCTATGTTCCCATGTGTAAACTGCTCTTTTGTTTAAAGAAATTGTGTTCAGTATTTGCTCTAAGTTTTTTTAAGGAATTTTCTTCGGCTCTGCAATCTGGATTAGTTTCTTGGAATTCTGGTTGCACGTGTAAACTGGTTTTTCTTTCTTTTTCACAAGGACTAAAGGTTTATACGATTTTGCCAGCCAATTATTTTTTTGCAAAAAATATAAAAATTTCCACTTTACTCTTAAAAAACCAAAATATTGTTAGCCAAAAATCAAGTCCGAAATTGTATATTTTTTTGGTTTTTTGGTCATAACTATTCAATGGAATAGTTAATTTTGTTTGCTGGTTCTATGTTCCCATGTGTAAACGACTGTTTTGTTGAAAGAAATTGTGTTCAGTATTTGCTCTAAGTTTTTAAAGGATTTCTCTTCGGCTCTGCAATCTGGGTTAGTTTCTTGGAATTTTGGTTGCACGTGTAAACTGGTTTTTCTTTCTTGTTCAAGGATTTTTCAAGCCAATTATTTTTTTGCAAAAATATAAAAATTTCCACTTTATACTTAAAAACAAAAATATTGTTAGCCAAAAATCAAATCCGAAATTGCATATTTTTGGATATTTGGTCACAACTATTCAATGGAATTTTGTTCACTGGTTTTATGTTCCCATGCAATCTGGATTAGTTTCTTGGAATTTTGGTTGCACGTGTAAACTGGTTTTTCTTTCTTGTTCACAAGGACTAAAGGTTTAAACGATATTGGAAGCCAATTATTTTTTTTGCAAAAATATAAAAATGTGCACTTTATACTTAAAAACTAAAATATGGTTAGCCAAAAATCAAATCCGAAATTGTATATTTTTTGGTTTTTTGGTCACAACTATTCAATGGAATTTTGTTTACTGGTTCTATGTTCCCATGTGTAAGCTTCAATTTTGTTTAAAGAAATTGTGTTCAGTATTTGATCAAAATTTTTTTAAAGGATTTCTCTTCGGCACTGCAATCTGGATTAGTTTCTTGGAATTTTGGTTGCACTGTAAACTGGTTTTTCTTTCTTGTTCACAAGGACTAAAGGTTTAAACGATTTTGGAAGCCAATCATTTTTTTTGCAAAAATATAAAAATGTGCACTTTATACTTTAAAACTAAAATATGGTTAGCCAAAAATCAAATCCGAAATTGTATATTTTTTGTTTTTTTGGTCACAACTATTCAATGGAATTTTGTTCACTGGTTCTATGTTCCCATGTGTAAACTGCCGTTTTCTTTAAAGAAATTGTGTTCAGAATTTGTTCTAAATTGCTTAAAGGATTTCTCTTCGGCTCTGCAATCCGGATTCGTTTCTTAAAATTTTGGTTGCACGTGTAAACTGTTTTTTCTTTCTTGATCAGAAGGACTAAAGATTTAAACGATTTTGGAAGCCAATTATTTTTTTTGCAAAAATATAAAAATTTCCACTTTATACTTAAAAACTAAAATATTGTTAGCCAAAAATCAAATCCGAAATTGTATATTTTTTTGGTTTTTTGGTCACAACTATTCAATGGTATTTTGTTCACTGGTTCTATGTTCCCATGTGTAAACTGCTGTTTTGTTTAAAGAAATTGTGTTCAGAATTTGCACTAAGTTTTTTAAAGGATTTCTCTTCGGCTCTGCAATCTGGATTAGTTTCTTGGAATTTTGGTTGCACGTGTAAACTTGTTTTCTTTCTTGTTCACAAGGACTAAAGATTTAAACGATTTTGGAAGCCAATTATTTTTTTTGCAAAAATATAAAAATTTCCACTTTATACTTAAAAACTAAAATATTGTTAGCCAAAAATCAAATCCGAAATTGTATAATTTTTTGGTTTTTTTGGTCACAACTATTCAATGGAATTTTGTTCACTGGTTCTATGTTCTCATGTGTAAACTGCTGTTTTGTTTAAAGAAATTGTGTTCAGAATTTGCTCTAAGTTTTTCAAAGGATTTCTCTTCGGCTCTGCAATCTGGATTAGTTTCTTGGAATTTTGGTTGCACGTGTAAACTGGTTTTTTTTCTTGTTCACAAGGACTAAAGGTTTAAACGATTTTGCAAGCCAATTATTTTTTTGCCAAATAATATAAAAATTTCCGCTTCATACTTAAAAACTAAAATATTGTTAGTCAAAAATCAAGTCCGAAATTGTGTACATTTTGGTTTTTTGGTCACAACTATTCAATGGAATAGTTAATTTTGTTTGCTGGTTCTATGTTCCCATGTGTAAACGATTGTTTTGTTGAAAGAAATTGTGTTCAGTATTTGCTCTAAGTTTTTTAAAGGATTTCTTTTCGGCTCTGCAATCTGGGTTAGTTTCTTGGAATTTTGGTTGCACGTGTAAACTGGTTTTTCTTTCTTGTTCAAGGATTTTTTCAATTATTTTTTTTTGCAAAAATATAAAAATTTCCACTTTATACTTAAAAACAAAAATATTGTTAGCCAAAAATCAAATCCGAAATTGTATATTTTTTGGATATTTGGTCACAACTATTCAATGGAATTTTGTTCACTGGTTCTATGTTCCCATGTGTAAACTGCTGTTTTCTTTAAAGAAATTGTGTTCAGAATTTGTTCTAAATTTCTTAAAGGATTTCTCTTCGGCTCTGCAATCTGGATTAGTTTCTTAAAATTTTGGTTGCACGTGTAAACTGGTTTTTCTTTCTTGATCAGAAGGACTAAAGATTTAAACGATTTTGGAAGCCAATTATTTTTTTTGCAAAAATATAAAAATTTCCACTTTACACTTAAAAACCAAAATATTGTTAGCCAAAAATCAAGTCCGAAATTGTATATTTTTTGGTTTTTTGGTCACAACTATTCAATGGTATTTTGTTCACTGGTTCTATGTTCCCATGTGTAAACTGCTGTTTTGTTTAAAGAAATTGTGTTCAGAATTTGCACTAAGTTTTTTAAAGGATTTCTCTTCGGCTCTGCAATCTGGATTAGTTTCTTGGAATTTTGGTTGCACGTGTAAACTGGTTTTCTTTCTTGTTCACAAGGACTAAAGGTTTAAACGATTTTGGAAGCCAATTATTTTTTTTGCAAAAATATAAAAATTTCCACTTTACACTTAAAAACCAAAATATTGTTAGCCAAAAATCAAGTCCGAAATTGTATATTTTTTGGTTTTTTGGTCATAACTATTCAATGGAATAGTTAATTTTGTTTGCTGGTTCTATGTTCCCATGTGTAAACGACTGTTTTGTTGAAAGAAATTGTGTTCAGTATTTGCTCTAAGTTTTTTAAAGGATTTCTCTTCGGCTCTGCAATCTGGATTAGTTTCTTGGAATTTTGGTTGAACGTGTAAACTTGTTTTTCTTTCTTGTTCACAAGGGCTAAAGGTTTAAACGATTTTGCAAGCCAATTATTTTTTTTGCAAAAATATAAAAATGTGCACTTTATACTTTAAAACTAAAATATGGTTATCCAAAAATTCAAATCCGAAATTGTATATTTTTTGGTTTTTTGGTCACAACTATTCAATGGAATTTTGTTCAATGGTTCTATGTTCCCATGTGTAAACTGCTGTTTTCTTTAAAGAAGGATTTCTCTTCGGCTCTGCAATCTGGATTAGTTTCTTAAAATTTTGGTTGCACGTGTAAACTGGTTTTTCTTTCTTGATCAGAAGGACTAAAGATTTAAACGATTTTGGAAGCCAATTATTTTTTTTTCCAAAAATATAACAATTTCCACTTTATACTTAAAAACTAAAATATTGTTAGCCAAAAATCAAATCCGAAATTGTATATTTTTTGGTTTTTGGTCACAACTTTTCAATGGAACTTTGTTCACTGGTTCTATGTTCCCATGTGTAAACTGCACTTTTGTTTAAAGAAATTGTGTTCAGTATTTGCTCTAAATTTTTTTAAAGGATTTCTCTTCAACACTGCAATTTGGATTAGTTTCTTGGAATTTTGGTTGCACGTGTAAACTGGTTTTTCTTTCTTGTTCACAAGGACTAAAGGCTTAAACGATTTTGCAAGCCAATTATGTTTTTTGCGAAAATATAAAAATGTGCACTTTATACTTAAAAACTAAAATTTTGCTAGCCAAAAATCAAGTCCGAAATTGTATATTTTTTGGTTTTTTTGGTCACAACTATTCAATGGAATTTTGTTCACTGGTTCTATGTTCCCATGTGTAAACTGCTCTTTTGTTTAAAGAAATTGTGTTCAGAATTTGCTCTAAGGATTTCTCTTCGGCTCTGCAATCTGGATTAGTTTCTTGGAATTTTGGTTGCTTGGTTTTTCTTTCTTGTTCACAAGGACTTAACGTTTGAAGGATTTTGCAAGCCAATTATTTGTTTGCAAAAATAAAAAATTTTCACTTTATACTTAAAAACAAAAATATTGTTAGCCAAAAATCGAGATCAAAACTGTATATTTTTTTATTTTTAAATTTTGTTGTTGATGTGTTTTACTCAACTGCTTGGAAGCTACTGAATATTTTACGTACAGTATAGCACACCAGAAAAATGAACAATTGACAATGGCAAAAAAGGCTACTTGGCTTAGAAAAAAATTACATTAAATAAAATTAGTTCCTAGAGAAATCTCTCGAATATAATGCCTATTATCAACCGCATCAGCACTTAAGTTTGACCATGACTAAAAAAAATCAAATTGCTTTGCCAAGTAAACACTTTTGAGAAACCAAAAACCAATCAAGTGCAAGTGCTTAAATAATTTAGATTTGTCCTTCTGTTATGAGTAGAGACCGGATTTATTTGCTAAAAGAATATGAGTATATTCCCAAAAATATTCTAAAAAGCATTTGAGTATATTCTTTTTTTTTCTCTTATATGTGCTATTTTTCCATTAAGAAAATAAAGGTGCCTTGGCAGAGATGTAAGGTGTTAGAATACGAGTCTTACGTACCCAGGTTCGAGTCTCAGTAAGGACCGGCCATTTTTTTTATTAAATACTTTTAATACATTTTAGTTATGCATAGAAATGTGTTTTTTCTTTCGAGATACTCAAAATATGAAGATTTACAAAAAAAATGGTTCAACATACTGGATATAAGGGAAATTGGCTAAAAGACTTTCACAAAAGAAAATGATAAAAAATCTCAGTTAAAAAGGGTAACTCACTTAAAACTGTTTAAAAAATATGTTTTTTACATATAAATTCAACAATTAAAGCAGAACGGAAAAGGATCGTTCAACATCGCAAATATTTCTTCCGAATCTCCTTTTTTATAGAAGTTTTTGCATCCGAGTTTCCAAACAGTTTTGATAATCGCACCAACACCATGAAAAAGGTATTCTTTGCAATCACGTTATCAAGCTTTTTCCGAATAATGTTCCCAACTTCTCCAGGTGCAAGCTTAAGAGACTCTTGAAGATTGAGAATTATCTGCACTGATTTAATAAGACTATGTCCTTGCTTTTCTAGTAGAAAAATAGTGTTGGCAATTTCCGAACAATTTTTTTCTATATACATCTGATTCTCTAGAAGCTCCTCATCCAAAATTAAACTTTTTTTAGCTACGCGAAAGCGCACTCATTTAATACTTTACAAAAAAGGAGTCTAAGCTCGTATACTGGTGTTCCGAGGTCGCTACCTCAGAACGCTATACATTAGATAGCGACGCGCCGGACTCTGCACTCAGAAAATTATTTTTCTATATTTAAGAAAATCACCCTAGAATCGAAATCGCCCTAAAATTGAGAAAAAATTTCTATATTTAAGAAAAAATTTTCTGAATTTTAGAAAAGTGGCCCTAAAATGAATTTTTTTAGAAAAAACTTTCTAAAATTTAGAAAATTATTTTTTTTTTCTAAATTTTAGGGTGAATTTGCTTTATTGCCTTTTCTAATTTTTAGGGTAATTTCGCCTTTGATTTTAGAAAATATTTGTTACAAATTTAGGGTAGTTTGCCCTACAATTTAGAAAATAAACCCTTATTTTAAGAAAGTTTTTCTAAATCCTTCGACCTTTCTAAAAATGTTTGCAAAATTGCATTGCGCTATGCTGCCGTTCAGTTTTAACGACGAAGCCGTCTATGTGATGGCATTTGTTTACACAGACTAATGTCCATTCGCAATGCCTCAAGAATGTAGATGTATTGAGCAAGTTTTTGTTTTGTCTTGTAGTAATCGATTAAAGGATTGTATAAAATAAAGGCAATGCTAAAAACACCTCAAGTAAAAATAAAAAAAATTAAAAAAAGAACCATTTAATAAGAAAAAAGTATGCTCCTACGGGGCTTGATCCCACTCCATGACGTGTTCTAAGCTAATGTCTTATCCACTCGACCACGACTCTTGCTTTGTATTGAGTGGTCAGTGTGAGTACTTAAGCTCCGAATACGCCACACAAATTCTTAGGTATGATTTTACCGCAAGGTTTTGCTAAATAAAAAAAATCATTAAAAAACAAACATTAAAAAATATATATATATGAAATGATTTTAAAAAGTATGCTTCTACTGGGACTTGATCCCAGGCCCACATGTTTGCTAACCGAATGTAATGTTAACTAGACCAACAGTGTACATTATTAACTATGGTAATGCCGCTAGGTCTTGCTTAAGATCAATAGTCGAGTGGGCTAAGGCGTCGTCCGAGTGTTCAGCATTGTTCAGTACTTAAGAGAGGTCCCGAGTTCAAGTCCCAGTAATGTAAGTAAAAACGAGAAAGGCAAAGCTAACTTCGTCTGTGCCGAAGTTTTGATACACTTGAAAACGCTTGTCTCAACGGTTAGCGACTTCGACCAAACTTCGCAGATCAGCTTAAAACATTTAATATTACCCATGACCGTGATTGAGAGCGGTAATAAATCCATTTTTCGACCGATCATTTGTATGGCAGCTACAAGAAGTAGCCATCCGATCCGGTCGGTTCCGACATATTAGCAGCGTGCAGACAAAAGAAGACTCTGTGCAAAATTTCAGCTCGATAGCTTCAAAACTGAGGGACTAGTTCGCGTAGAAACAAACAGACGGACAGACGGACGGACAAAGCTTAATCGACTCAGCTCGTCACGCTGATCAAGAATATATATACTTTATGTGGTCGGAGATGATTCCTTCTATGCGTTGCAAACTTCTGGGCAAAATTATAATACACTTTTCAAGTGTATAAAAAAATGGTTAATGCTTATTTAAAAATTAATTATAGCTTCGAAAAAAGTGGCCAAACTCAAGGGCGGGGTGGGATCCAACCAACAATAACAACAACCACACAGGGTAGTCTGTGGTCGGTCCTACTCTACTACCTCCCCCCATTTTTTTTTTTTTTTTAAGTTTTTTACTGTCAGCCGCTGCCCCCTCATGCCAGCGCTACCATAACCGCTTGGGAATTTTAAATCGACTTAAAGCGAAAATTGTCTAAGTTTTTTTTAGAAAAATTGCCCTGAAATCTAGAACACATTTTCTATTTTTTAGAAAAAAATTTTCTTAAAAATAGGGCGAGGCCTTTGGCCCTTTTTCTAGGGCAATTTTCTAAAAATAAGGCGAAAACGTCACTTTTTAGGGCGAGTTGTTTTTTGAGTGTGGTGTAACTCTTAACTTCTGTCCGATAAAATATTCTTATAAATACGATAGTAAATACGATATTTATTTCTTATAGTTATTTTTGCAACTGAGTTTCCAATATTAAAGGCCTATACTCAGATAAAATAAATTTTTAGTTTGCTACGATATTTCACATGAATATAACACCTTTTCATAATCTTTCACATTTCAAAGCTATTTAAAACTGTTTTTATTCATGTGAAATATCGTAGCAAACTTAAAATTTATCTTATCTGAGTATAGGCCTTAAATAGCAATCACATTTTTTTCTTACCATTTTTTTTTTTTTTAATTTTCATATTTAGTTTTATTACAAAAATATTTAGTTTTTTTTACAAAAAATTAATATGTTAGAAATAGTTGATAGCAGGCTCAAGGTCGTGAATATTTTATGTGCTTTATAGTTGAATAAAACACACTTTTGATTTTTTATCTCAATATATTTCGATCTGCCGTCGGCAATCGTCATCAGGGCTGTATAAACAATAACACAAGAAAACACGAACTTTTTACACTTGATACAAAAACAAAAGTTTACAAAATGTTTACATACAGAGAGCAACAGCGTCCAATCAGTCAGCTGTGGAGTTTGAAACTGAGTTTATTTTCTTATTGCTATGGTCAAGTGGTGTCTGTATTTTGTCAAGTAAATGTCTGTATATGTGAGCGCAATTTTCCGTATCTGCTTTGAAGTTCATCCGAGTAGGCTCTGAGATTATGTACAACATTTCTAAAGTGAACCGTTTGTTGTATTGTTGTTCCTGGTGTAGTATGCTCACATTCGCGAAATCAGCTGTGTGTCTGCTCTCAGCACAGTGGGCCGCCAGTGCTGTTTTTTGGATTGGTGTCTCGTCTCTTCGTTTTATATCTGACTTGTGTCCGGATAGTCTAGTTTTTAATTTCGATTTTGTCGTGCCAATACACTCAGAAAAAAATATTACCTAAAAATGTTGAAAATTACCCGAAAATTAAGTCCATATGACCTAAAATGACAACCAAGGAAAATATGGACTTAATTTCAGGCCTCTATTACCTAAAGTTTTCTAAGCAATAAATTTGATTTTTAGGTAATATGTGACCAAAAATTTTAGTCAATGTAGTGCCATAAAATGTATTTTTAGGTAATAGAAAGGCCTAAATTTTCGTCAATAAATTAGTTTTTTAGGTAATATGTGGCCAAAAGTTTTAGGCAATGTAGGTCGACTTAAAATTCCCAAGCGGTTATGGCAGCGCTGGCATGGGGAGGAAGAAGCTGACAGTAAAGACTTAAAAAAAGTTTTAGGGGGAGGTAGGGTAGGACCGACCACAGACCAACCCGTATTGTGTGGTTGTGTTTTTGGATTCCCGCGCCCCAGCCCTTCGGTTTTTTGGGTTTGTACCATGCTCCCCCATCACAACCACCACCTCCTCACACCAAGCCACTTTTTTCTACTCTATATATTTATAATTAATTTAGAAATAAGCGCATAAACAATTTTTTTTTTACTTACTTTAACTGGGACTTGAAGTCGGGACCTCTCTCATATACTGAACACTCAGACGACGCCTTAGCCTACTCGACTATTAACCTTAAGCAAAACCTAGCGACAAAACCATAGTTTATAATGTAGACAGTTGGTCAAGTTGACAAGTCATTTGCTAAGCAAACGTGGAGGCCTGTAATAAAGTCCCAGTAGGAGCATACTTTTTCTTCTCATTTATATATATATTTTTTTTTTGAATGTTTGTTTTTAATGTTTTTTGTTATTTAGCAAAACCTTGAGTACAAATCATACTTAAGAATTTGTGTGGCGTATTTGGAGCTTAAGTACTCACATTTGCCACTTAATAAGAAGAAAGTCGTGGTCGAATACTACATCAGTGCATTATATCTAGAGACCGGATATAAATGCTAAAAAGAATATGAGTATATTCCCACAAAATATTCTAAAAAGCATATGATTATATTCTTTTTTTTCTCTTATATGTGCCATTTTTCTATTAGAAAAATAAAGGTGACTTGGCGTAGATGTAAGGTGTTTGAATACGAGTCTTATGTACCCAGGTTCGAGTCCCAGTAAGGACAGATTATTTTTTTTTATTTTTATTTTATTAAATTCTTTTAATACATTTGAGTTAAGCTTAGAAATGTGTTTTTTCTTTCGAGATACTCAAAATATGAAGATTTACAAAAAAAATGGTTCAACATACTGGATATACTGGAAATAATCATTAAGATAATCACACATAAGAAAAGGATACAAAATCTCGGTTGAAAAGTGTAACTAACTTTAAACTGTTTTAAAAAAATTTTATTTTTACATATAAATTCAACAATTGAAGTGAAACTTAGCAGAAACTTGGTAGGGGCGAAAAAATAAATAAAAAATGGAGCTTTAAATTTTAAGTAAAATTACTTAAGTAATAGTTTCATTTTTTTTTACAAAACTATGAAGAGTTGCAACTTATAACAATAATTATTTTAATATTTTTTTTTTTTGGTGTTTTTTTTTTTTTCCCACAAAATATTTTTATACGGGGTGTCACAGAAATCTTTTTTAATCTAGTTTTTTCTTATTTGAAAGTCGAGTTGGAAGGTATGTGTGGTATTTTTCTCTCAAATCTATAAACAGGGTTGTCATTTCTTGCAAAAAAAATTTCCCATCTTCTAGTTTTCAGTTAATTTGATGTTTAAATGGAATTTTTTGATTGTGTTACATGTTTTACGATGCATTTTTAAATTACAATTTAAATTTAAGTCATATTCTTCAAAAATAAAATGCAAATTTTAAAAATTTTTTGCGCCAATCATTAACCGTAACATGACAATTTTTAGCGTACTCAGAGAGCGTCACCAGCTAAGATTGAGTAGAGAGTTTGTTTGTCAACATTCGGTTGGTTTTACGAACAATTAAATTTGGTTCTGATCGGAGTGGGGGCAGTTTTTGTATGCTTATTCTGCTATGCCCTTTAAGTCATATTCCTCAAAAATAAAATGCAAAAATTTAAAAAATATTTTTGCGCCAATCATTAAATGTTACTAGGCAACCCTTAGCGCTTGTTGGTATTGAGGGAGAGCCCCTTTTTTAGAGGCCCCCGCTGAGGCGTTGAGAGCGAGTTGATTTGTCACCGTTCGGTTGGTTTGTGGGAACAATTATTGAAACACAAATTTTAATATTAAAACAATTGAAATATTTAATTCATTTGATGCAACCTATGTAGAAAAATAACGTTGTTTACATTTCCAATACCAATTTTACATATCAAAATTGTTTTTGTGGTGAATTTCGCCAAATCTCCCAACAAAACGCGAGAGATTTAAAACCAACCGAAAGAGATTCCTGTGACACCGAGAATTGGTTTTGTGTTGGAATTTGGTTGGAAGAGATTTCTGTCACCGCTGATAAATCTGTTTTTTTGTTGAAGTGCCAATGATTTCAGTTTTTTGTTTTTAAAAATAGTAAAGATGTATAAAAAAAAAACAATTAATAAATTTGGTTACTGAAACGAATTGTATATTAAAGTATTGGTTGGCAGATTTCAGGCATGGATTATATACAATTTTTTAAAAATTCTTAATATTCCTACCAAGACTTAAACGCTAGATTCAAAGTCTAGAGGGCTAGCCATTAGACCATAGAACCGTTTTTTTTAAGTTTTTTCTTCGTCACTTTTGTAGAAGGTCTCTGCCTACAATGACAGTTCAAAGATAAATTAAGGATTAATTGGAAACGTTAAAGTCCCGCGCTACTATTAAAACTAAAAAATTCTGATTTACGTAAAGCTCTCTATAAAATATTCCGAATTTTTGAGTCATGTTTTGCAAAGAACTTTGCATGTTGAAAATCTCGCAGAAAAGTGCGGTTTAGTTTTGGCGTTGCGTGTGTGTGTTCAGCCACGCAAGAGAGAACTCAGTTAGCTCGTATACGGTCGGTGTGTCGACGTTGCTGTCGCAGAGCGCTATGCATTAGATAGCGACGCTCCGGACTCTGGTACAGAGTTATTCTGTCCAATGAATTATTCTTATAAGCATGAAAGTAGTAGATACGATATTTAGTTTATTGTTGTTTTTTGAACTGATTTTCCAATATTAAATAGCAATCAAAAGTGTTTTCGTACCATTCTTCTTAACTTTCATATTTAGATTTGTTTGCAAAGAATTAATATGTATATAAAAAAAAAAAATTACACCCCGTCTGGGAATCGAACCTGGGTATCTTAGACTCGTAGTCAAAAAGCTAACAGCTGGGCTACGGCAATTACAATTTTAGAATAGAAAAAATTGCAGTTTTAAGAAAAATAAAAGAATATACTCATATGCTTTTACTCCTATTCTTTTATTCTAAATATATGCTCCGGTCTCTAATTATATCTATGCTCTTCAGGCATTACGAATGGACATTAGTGTGTGTAAACAAATGCCATCACATAGACCATAACCGAACGGCAGTATAGCGCAATGCAACATCGCAAACATATTTAGAAAGGCCGAAGGACTTAGAAAAATTTCATAAAATTAGGGTTTATTTTCTAAATTTTAGAAAAGGCAATAAAGCAAATTGACCCATATAGTTTTATGAATTTTAAAAGTTTTTTCTAAAAAATGCCTTGTGGGAAACTTATCTTAAATTCAGACAAATTTCTCCTAATGATAGAAATTTTTTTCAAAGTCTTAAGGGCGATTTCGATTCTAGGGTGATTTTCTAAAAATATAAATCTAATTTTCTGAGTGTACCAACAATTATTTAATATATTAAATATCAGAATGTTATGGTAAATACTATTTATAATCTTAATACTTGAATAGATCAAATGATTTATTCTTCACTTAAAACAAAGGCTTTGTAAATAATTGTTTATAATTTTTTTATATTTAAAATATGAATGCAAAGTTAAGGAAAATGGCATAATTTTAAGGCAAGGATTCCTAAAAAAATATAAGCCAAAAACTGATTTCTTAGGTAAAATGCCCTATATTTAAGGGAAATTATTGCCTAAAAAACACATATTAAGTAATAAAATCCATTTTCCTAAAATTTAAGGAAATCTTTTTCTGAGTGT